>JACMZG010000007.1:245428-260713 GCA_018340805.1 Microvelia longipes
ATTATTGAGATTTCATGTAATTTTATACCTTAATAATTCGTTTACTTACTTAAGTATTAAATATTGCTTTTTAATGAGTAAAGTTTATTTTATAAGAAGTTTTGAATCTAATTTTGAACATATAACGTGCTTCAATCGCGCTGAGAAAGCAAGTTTTCGTAAAACACATTTCGACCCCGTTATGATTATAATTTAATAAATATGGATTTATTATTGTTGTAAGTATTATAAATACTTCTTACTTGATTAGGTTATCTAAGTTGCACGAAGAATCGTTGGTTTACAACGATGACTGTTGAAAATAAAATGGAAAATTCATCAACTTTAACAATTACTCAGAGAATCATACCGGGATTAATGGGATTTTTATCAGAAAATTTTAGTGTATCCATAGAGATATAATGCTAGAGAGGCCATACCCTATCCTAATACATTGGATGTCTTGAAACATCTTTTAGGGACTCAATGGCTCTGTGTAACCTTTTTTAAAAGTGGGTTAAGGTTATATTAAATCAAAGAGACTAATACTTAGATAGAAGACTTTGGTAACATAACAGTGATAATGGGTCTAAACTAAGAGACTAATACTTAAAAGTAGTCAAAGAGACTAATACTTAGAAGATGTCTATGAGATTAATTCTGTACAGGGAGTAAATAGCTCAATGACACAGTGATAGGGTCACGATAGTGACCTTAAAATAGACAGACCCCTGGAAGTAAGACGGTTATGTAAGTGCCATACTAGAATAATACTATATTAAGAGAGCACTATGATAACACGGACGCCTTAAAAAAGATTGTGGAGCTACAAGTAACGAATGCTGCCAACCAACTATAACTGTTCACCCCAGCTAATCATACCCCTTACAATATCAATTTCTAAAAGACGTTGGCAATCTTTCCGGTTTGCTGAATTATTATGTTCTATTATTAATTAATGATTAATTATTCATAAAAAATACTAATATAAATATCGGTGCATTACATATTTAAAGCATTTTAAATTGTAGTTTAACATTTTATTAAAATTATATAAAAGTAGTCCACGTCAACTAAATGTAGATTCTTGTATTCGGTCCCCTTTTGCCATCTAAGACCAGTTATATTAAATACTCATTAGGTGTTTTAAGTTATTATATTTGTTCTTTACGATCTTTCTTCATTAATAGATATTTTATGACACATATTTAAAATAATGTTTTGTTGTCAGGTTGGCTGCATTACTTAGTGCACCAGTCAAACGGCTTTCGTGTTATCAGTGGAATTACATTGTGTTTACGGTCCTGTGCTCCTTCATATATATAGTATTATTCTAAGGTGCCATAACTCTATTTACCCCTACTACAGCTCCCTAGAGAGAGACTAGATACTCCCCACCCCTCTACAACCCCTATTATAGCATGCACTTTACAATCGGCAGGCTTTTTTCAGTGACGCCACATTAAACTGCTTTATTCAAAACAGACAATTAAAAAATATATGCAATAGATAATAATTAAAACTTATTTTATTTATATAAGTTGGGATAATTAAGTCAGTTTATTTTTTTTACTTTTTCTCATTTATACATACTTATAGAGGAACAGTATTGTGTTTGCTAAAATTTCGAAACCGGGATAACCTGGAATTTTTGAGTCGTTAGTAGTGTTTGTTAATTTTCTCAAAAGTTGTCTGTCTGTATGTGTGAGTGTGTCCGTTATCATCGTAGCTCCCAGTGTATTCACGCAAGAGTACAAAAAATCTTGTCAAATATCGTCTATACGTGAAGTTGTGCTTTATGGAAAATAATATTGTATGACGTCATTAACCCGCAATAATGACTCAGCCAAAGTCAGTGAGTCCGAACCAGGGAGAATTAGCGTCTTAGGTTAGGTTATTACCCTTCACAAACACCCTAAAATCTTTCCCCAGACCTCCAGGTTCCGGAGCCTTTTTGCATACCCCTGCTCGAAAAAAATCCACAATTAAACCTAAAAAGTAAATACCTATTATGTTAACCATTTATTTCGAAAAAACCTCAAATTTTTGTATTTTTTTAAACATTTTGAGTGTGCGTATTCATATGAAGGGCTCCACTCTTGATTAGCAGATTAGATTTTTTCTTTATAATTTAAGGTATTATTTAAAAAAATGGTTTAAATCAGTACAAAATGAGTCCTGTCTTTCAGGTCTGGATCTTGGGCTATACATTTACAAATGTGATCTTATGCAAATTAGTAAATCTAACCAAAAACCATTTGCATGGTAAAAATAACCCGCCAAGTCTTTAGTCCAACAAAGTAGGGAAATTAAATTTCTGGTTGCCAAGTCATGTCTGTTTTGGTGGGAGATGTCTGCTTGGTTTTAAAGTGAAGTTGTTAGGTTGGCAATACTAAAGGGCCTTATTTAAGTTGATAGGCAATCATCAGCTTCTTCTCCTTGGCTGTGTGCCAGCAGTGTGAGGAAGTTTATAGCTTCTTCAGCTATTTTATGAGATATAGAATTCAGAGTGACAGATATAACAGATTTTGATAAGGAAGATTGTATCCATTAGGGTTAATAAAAAACAAAGATTTTAGAGTGACGTTTCGACCATTCTGGTCATAATCATACAAATACTAAAGATATAGAAATTCGTTCCGAGGAAGAATTAAGTCAAAAAATTCTTCCTCGGAATGAATTTCTATTATTTTTAGTATTTGTAATGATTATGACCAGAATGTCGAAACGTCACTCTAAATCTTTGTTTTTATTAACCCTAATAGATACAATCTTCCTTATCAAAATATTATAAAGGGTACAACCAACATCAATTTGATAACAGATTTTTAGCTGTTGTAATAATTGCAGCAGTTTTACCTCCATATATTCAGCTCCGAATAAACTATGAAATGAATAAAACGATAAGGGTAATATCAAGAACTACACCCTTTGCCAATACTACTTCTAAAGTGAATGCTTTTTACTTTTTATGAACTCTGCTGGCACGTTGCCAAGGAGAAGAAACTGATGATTGCCTCTCAACTTATTAAAAGGTGGCTCATTAGTATTTCCAACCTAAGAACTTCACTTAAAACGCCATATGACCGTCTCAAACCAAAACTTGACTTGCCCGGACAGAAAAGTTGATTTCCTACTTTTTGGCCAAGAAGCAACAGGGAGTTTTTTTACCAAAGAATCGACAGGGAGTTTTTTTACCAAAGAATCGACGGGAGTTTTTTTACAAAGAATCGACAAGGAGTTTTTTTTTACAAAGAACGACAGGGAGTTTTTTTACGTTTTTTTTAAAGAATCGGCAGGGAGTTTTTCTTACCAAGAATCGACAGGGAGTTTTTTTTAACAAAGAATCGACAGGGAGTTTTTTACCAAAGAACCGACAGGGAGTTTTTTTTACCAAAGAATCGAAGGGAGTTTTTTACCAAAGAACCGACAGGGAAGTTTTTTACCAAAGAACCGACAGGGAGTTTTTTTTTACCAAAGAATCACAGGGAGTTTTTTTATAACCAGGAGAGGCAGGGAGTTTTTTTACCAAAGAATCGGATCGACAGGAGTTTTTTTTTACAAAGAATCGACAGGAGTTTTTTTTACGACAGGGAGTTTTTTTAACCAAGAATCGACAGGGGAGTTTTTTTTTTTACCACAAAGAATCGACGGGGAGTTTTTTTTTACCAAAAACCGACAGGGAGTTTTTACCAAAGATCGGCAGGGAGTTTTTTTACACAAAGAATCGGCAGGGAGTTTTTTTTACGCAAAGAATGGCAGGGAAGTTTTTCTTTACCAAAGAATCGACAGGGAGTTTTTTTTTACCAAGAACCACAGGGAAGTTTTTTTTACCAAAAGAATCGCAGGGAGTTTTTTTACAAAGAATCGGCAGGGAGTTTTTTTTACCAACGAACCGACCAGGGAGGTTTTTTTACCAAAGAGAATCGACAGGGAAGTTTTTTACCAAAAAGAATCAAGCAGGGAGTTTTTTTACCAAAAGAATCGGCAGGGAGATTTTTTTTACCAAATCGGCAGGGAGTTTTTTACCAAAGAATCGGCAGGGATTTTTACCAAAGAATCGGCAGGGAGTTTTTTACACACAAGTGGTTTGTAAAGATTTATGACTTTTTTGTACAGTTTCCTTACTGGTTGGAAAAATTGTAAAAAACCCAAATAAACAAGTTATGTGTTGTAAATTAAAAGCTGTATAGAGTGTCAAGGTCACTCGTAAACTCTTTTTTTCTGCGCATGTACAACATAGGCATAATGAAATTTGGATTTTATTGATACAGGAATTTTTAAAAGGCATCAAACAAAACTGTAAATCCACAAAAACTTAAATCTATTCATTATTAAAGGCTGCAGGCTGGTCAATGTATATAAAAGTACCGTTGGCTAGCTTAGTTTTTCGCTCCGTGTTCATCATAGGAGTGCAAATGTGAGATTGTAATAAGTTTGAATAAACATGGGCATGAGACAAATCCAAAAAGTCCCCACATATCAAAATCTGTTAAATAGTTTCGACTGTAAAGGTGTCAACCTATGAAACTTGCAAGCTTAGTTTTTTGCTTAGAGGTTCATCATAGGAATGTTGAATTTGCAATGTTCAACAACTCCAAAAAGGTTTCGTGCCTCAAAATCCGTTCACTAGTTAAAGATGTAGGTGCGTCAACAAAAATGATGAAAAGAAGAGAAAAATATGCTATTTTCAAACCTCTTTTTTCCACTTCTACTTGGCCAATTTGAATGATTTTTTTTAATGTTTGATCTACAAGATACAGCCTTTAAAGATATTATAATATTATTCATGTACCCATCAGCTTTTTTTGTGCTACAGACCCTCAAAAACCCAACTTTGTACGTACAGTATAATGAACACTGTCCGCTTTAATGGGTTTTGACTTTTTTTACTTAGTGGGGTATTTCAACTTTTCTTTTTGCCTTGGCAGGGCAGAAGGCTGCTACTTTTTAAATTAATCTTTGGATTTTTTCTAATATTATTTACTGTATTGTTTTTTCCAGACTATTTTAAAGACTGAAGAAAGATCTGTTAACAACTGTTAAAGTATTGGATAAATAGATTTTAGAAACCAGCATCAGGTAACCATGGACCCTGCAAGAATGGAAGCCGTCAGAGCTAGAATGGATCAGCTGTTCCCTCAAGTCATCTTAAGGGAAGAAGAAACACTTGACGAAGAAACTGTGATAACATCTGGAAACAATGTTAGGGATGAAGCTGGAAAGGCGACTGTCGATAAGTCTGAAACTGGAAATGATAAATCTCCTGAGAGCCAATGTGAACCTTCTTCCATCCTTATAAATGATCAATCATGTTCTGGTGAATCAAATTCGAATTTAAAAGTCGATGAATCTGAATTTTCTTCTACTAAATCTAATGATAATATGGGTGAAGTATTTAAAGAAGTATTTGAAAAATTATCTAGTACTAAGAAAAGTAGTGTTAAAAAAACTAAAAGTACCTCTAAGAAAGGTGGTGCTAAATCAAAAATAAAATGTTTAGATAAAACTCTGGATATGTCTTTAGTTAGTGAGGGTTTTAATGATTCAATTAGTAATTCTGATGGCACAGCTAAATTAAAAAATGTGAAGGGAAGTGCTGGAAAAACACCTAGAAAAAAGAAATTATCCAAAGTGAAATTATCTGAAATTACTTCAAGTAGACCTCAGCTTTCCATTTGTCCTGTGAAGAAAAGGAAATATAAAAAATCAATTGATTTTGATAGTGGTGAAAATTTAGCTGAAAAACCAGATAAACGATTTGGTTGTTTAAAGTGCGATTTCCGTTCTAATTATAAAGGTAGTCTTAAGGAGCATATGGCAGCAAAGCATAGTAAGAAGAGACCTTTTGCTTGTTCCTTTTGTACCTATAAGGCCAGCAGAAAACCTGATTTGACTAAACATGTTTTAATCGTTCATGATGGTTACAAGCCGTATAACTGCGGTTATTGTGAATATAAGACATCGCACAGCGCAGCTTTAAAACGACATATCAACGCTTTGCACACTCATCATGAAATTCATTCTTGTCCACACTGTACATTTCAAGCTGCAAGGAAATACAACTTAACTAATCATATTGCTTTGAAACATCCGGAGAAGGCTGAAGGTGTTAAATTCTTTTACTGCGGGGATTGTAATTACACAAGTATTAATAAGAATCATTTGAAAAATCATATTTTATCTAAACATATGGGTGAAAAGCCTTTTGTGTGTCCATATATTAACTGCAGTGTTTCGACTAGCGGTAAGAGTACTCTTACTCGCCACATAGCTGAAATTCATAGTGGTATAAAGCGTCATAAATGTACAGATTGTAACTATAGTAGTCATAGATTGAGTCGTGTCAAAGAGCACTACGCAAATAAACACAGTAACGGTTCAAAAACCTTCAGCTGTGTCTTCTGCTCCTATTCCACCAATAAAAGTACCAACTTGGAAGTCCATGTTGTTAAAAAGCATCAAAATGTTGAACGGCAAACACAAATTGATTTGACAGGATTAAATTTAATTGTTAGTACATCAATGAATTCACAAACTATGAATGTCAAAATTGATCAGAGTTCGGCTGCTTTGAGTAATTTGTGGGGAATGGAAACTCAAAATCCCAATAAAGATGTCAGTAGCTTGATCTCTCAAGTTTCTTCAAGGGAAAATTTATATGCATGGACTAATCAAAATTCATCTGACTCTATAAACTCTGTGAGCAATCAACAGTCAATAGGTCAGACTTCTTCATCTTCAGATATCAACTCTCTTAATCATGATTCCCAAACATTGATAAATACCCATGTTACGTCAGAACCAATCAAACCTAATTTACCAACAGGGGTTCAGCCTTCTATAACTTCTCATAATTCCCTAAAATCTTCACCATCCACTTCTAATTCTCATCATTCCTTTAAAACTCAGAATGTGTCAGAAACCAGAAGACTTAATATGACTTCTCCAGAGTTTGGTCCTAACTCTCCATCTGTTCCTCATAATTTATCTAATGTTCCTCCGAACTCCCCTTATTCCTCCAGGGCTCAAAGTGGCTCTGACCAAAGTAGACCAAGTTCATCTAATCAATTTTCCAATCAGAACCCACCTTCACCAAATGTATCTCAAAGTTCATCTCATGTTAGAAATATTTCTGTGTCATCAGATCATAACAACATGAGTAACCATAATTTCTATGATCCAATTTCAGCTAAAACTTATCCTACCGATAGAACTCAAAATTCTTCTAATGAACTCAATCCGAATTCTCCTCAAACTTCAAATAATATTCAGAATCCTCTTAATTCTTCTCAAGTTCATATTCAGAATACTTTTAATTCCCTCCCTACAAAGAGTCATAGAAACAGAAATATCAGAAATTTTTCTACCACCGGTGGTTCTAATTCTTCACTTTACTCTCAACAATTCCCAAAAGTTTCAGCCCACGATTCACACATTTCCCAAAATCCGTCCTCCCCAATACCTTTGCATTCTAATTTGCCTATTCATTCCCAAAATTCATTTTCACCCATTCCCCACAACGCCTCATCAGATATTGGATCTCGGAATTCTTA
The DNA here is from genome assembly GCA_018340805.1 of Microvelia longipes. Lineage (NCBI taxonomy): Eukaryota > Metazoa > Arthropoda > Insecta > Hemiptera > Veliidae > Microvelia > Microvelia longipes. Next base: position 252,964 of record JACMZG010000007.1, read on the forward strand.
CCAATTTATGAACAAAAATAATTCAACTCCCAACGTACCACCACACCCCTTGCAAACAGGTATTCAAAACTTAAGACCATACCAATCCGGATCTAACTCGATCAATGTTTACAAAGATCAAAGTCAACTATGGGGTGTCCAATCGAACCCACCCAGTGATTGGGGCTTGAATTATCCACCATGATATTTTGTACCGACTCAAAATATTTTGAGTTTGGATAACAATAATGAAACAACTTCTAGATAAAGGAGTCAGATGAATCGAAGTCTTATTAAGCACAATCATAAAATTTTCATTATATGTTTGTGCTATTAAGGAGATGCGGAGAAAAATTTTGAATTTTGCTTTTTCTGCTTCTAGAAGTTCTTACACATTGTTGTTTGTAATTCACATATTTTTCACTATAACCTTTCTGCTAGAGTAGGTCGGTGTGGAGGATCGAGTCTTTGAACCATTTATTAATTGTTTAACCCACTCTACCCCTTACTTACTCTGAGGCACCAATTAAGATTTTTTTCTTAGCTTTTTATGTCGACTTAAATGTTTATTGATTGTAACTAGTCACTAGTTTATGTGAAATATTTCTAATTAGAATTCTACGAAACATTTTTACTCGTGTTAAACACATTTAGAATAATAAGAGTATGGAAGGAGCATACTGATGTAATCCGCTGATTATTGAGATGTTAAACTGAAGACCAGTTGCCGTCAACCTAAAAAAAATATATTTAAGTATTTACTCTTTTAACTTACAAAGCATAGAGATATTAGTAGAGAGGCCCTATCGATTGAATTTTGGAACATAGAAAAAGTTATCGGAACACATTTGAGTATTAATACAATGAAATTAACAGTACATAATTACTGTAATTTATATAATAGTGTGTTAATAATACAAAATAAAAGAAAGGCTGAAAATAATTGATTTATTACAACCTTCACACACTCTTGGAGAAGGTCACAATGAGATGACTCAAAGCCCTATGAATTTAAACCTCCCGATCAATTAAAATAGGGTATGCCCCATCTAGTAATATTTCTCTATGTAATCAAACATGTTTGTAAATCATACTTTATATATTTATGTAGAAGTGAAAACAGGCACTTGGCCCCAAATATCAGACAAAAAAGAAAAAAAAATCTTAAAATTCATGTTTAGGCAAACCAGTCAAATTCAATTAATTATAAATACTTAAAAAATTAAATGAATTATTAAAATGTAAAAATGCTGCGTTATTAAAAAATACTTTGCTAGAGGGCAACAATGTTTGTTGATAACAGAATGATGATACTTATTGGCTCTTATGGAAATAAGTTGGTTTTATCTTATTTTTATCAATTAATGGATCTTATTTATAATTCTTTTGTCCACTTTTTATTATTAATGACACATTATTAATTGATGATAAGTATTGCAAACTCTCATAATTAAGGACACATTTGTGTAAATATCGTGTGATTCTCTATGTCATAATATTTATGAACCGTTAGGTCATAGGATTTACTGGACCACAGAGTAGAGTAAGAAATCCACAAGTCTGGCGATTTATTCCGGTGCTGGACAATATGCTGACTCAGCAAAATTTTAATTTTTATTTCTTTTAAATTGGGGAAAAAAGTTGTAGCACTCAAGCATTTTTTAGTCCTGGTACTTTTTCAGCTTTGTCACTTAAAAGTTTAAGCAATCTAAGTAGAAAATGGACAGAACTAAAAATGTTTGTTTCCTTGAGTGCTAATAATTTTTTCAGAATTTTAAAAAAATAGTAGCAGTAATCATCATAGTCACACATTGTCCATCTCCGGAGTAAAACACCAGATGGGTAATTATCTGCTCTATGGTCCTGTATATTCTATGAATAAATAGTGTACATTTTATAAAATCATCCCTGGGTTCCGGACTATAAAAAAGACTTTCTTTTCAAATCCAAAAAAAACATTTTGATCACCCTCTCATTTCAAGGTCATTACAAGTGTTACCAACCTAACAGCTTTGCTGTTTTGTAATTTTAAGAATACAATTACATTTATTTTACTACAACTATGAATTAATGTTACAACTAAGATTATGTTAAATCTTTGTTTAGATTTTTTTTTAAATATTTTATTTGTAAATTTATTTTGTATATTTAATTAAGTTTAGCTTATATATTGTTTAAATTTTACTTTAATGAACTTATAACTAATTATTTGACTAATAGTGAACAAACATTATTCAAATTTGCTTTTTAGGTATAATATAATGAATTTGTAAAATACCGTTTGTAAAGATGGATTTTAGTTTGCTAGGTAGATTACCAACTGGTCTCCAGACAAACTCTGTATTTAGTATTTCTCCTTTATTCCTAGTATTATTCTGAGGTAATAATTAACTTTTTTATCAGATTTATTGTCAGAAGCTTCGATTATACTGATGGTCAAAGTGGGTCTGAAAATGCTGACACATACAGCATTTTCCAAAATGAAGCTGCTTCCTCTGCATCTTGCTAGCGCTGCACAACTAGCTGACCTGTTTTTGGAACGTAAGTTATTGTTTTTTGAGGTTTATGTTGTACAATATTTGCTCGGGAGGATGTCAGAAAATATACATCCAAAAAATTTGTAAAAAAAAACCAGCGTGGTAATCATAACCTTGCGCAACAGAATGGTCGATTCGAATCATATGCTTGATTTCGCTGTAAGCGTTTGGAATCTTACAGCCATTTTGCTTCATTTTGGAAAAATTAAAAATAATTATGTTCTGAAACAGCTTCAATCTAACTCTAAATTTTTTTTATTGACTAATAGACAGCTGAACAAATGTAACCTGTAGGCTACCTCATGAGGAAGGTTTTTGAGTTCCCACCACAAATCTTGTTCTAAACATACTATCCTTTAATGTGGGATTATCATATAAACTGACTTTTATCTATGGAAAATTATATGTAAGTTTATCTCTTTTTAAATAAATATAAGAACATATAATCTTCCCTAAAATATTATAAAAATTTAAATGAATCAACTTTTTCACAAATCCCCCATATAGTTATGACATTGATGGGAAAACGAAGGGACTAATACTTAGAGGGAGGACTAACATAAAATAACACAGTGATAAGGGGTCTAAAAGTAAGAATGTTTCCATAGGGTACCATATTGGGACTTACTCTTTCTAGAATCTTCTTAGAGAGACACTAGAGACTCCCCATCCCTCTGCAACCCCTATCCGGTTACCCTACCGGTCACTTTTCATTGACATTACATTTAATCACTTCATACAACACAGATATTTAAAGAATATATGTGATTAGATAATAATTAAAACTTATTTTAAATTCATTTTAGACAAAACAGTCAAAAAATAATGTAATAATTACAAGAAATTGTAATTATTTTGTAAAATCAAAAAATGACGTCACCAATGTACAGTTATGGCACCACGCTACTCGGGGAATGATAAGAGCCTTTGTATTCTCCCTCTTAGTTGAGAAAGAAAGACATTCTTATAGCCCTCATCACCAGTCAGTGCTACCACCAACTTCAAGAATTTTGTACAGCTGTCTATTTAATATGGTAATCTCTCTTAGTATAGTACACCAACAAAGCCACTCTACCAAAAAAAACGTTTGTACTTGCTTATTGCAGAATTAATTTATTTGTTTTGGACAACTTATTTATTGTTATGAAGATTTAGGTCTTCTGGTGGTAACTGCGTCAATGTAGATGAAGAATCCGACGTTTCGCTTCCACTGTGGCAGGCATCGACAGGGATGTAAGACATCATGGATAGAAACACAATCCTCTAAAAAAGAGTTTGGTTTTGTAGAGCATTGTGTTTCTATCCATGATGTCCTACATCCCAGAAGATTCCTACCACAGTGGAAGGGAAACGTCGGATTCTTTATCTACATTGAAGCGGTCACCACCGGAAGACCTAAATCTTTATGACAATAACCGCGGAAGCCTACGCAGTTTTTTCTTTATTGTTACTTTGTTTATCAATTTAATCAGTAGATGGATGTTTATTTTATTTTATTTTTTTAATGAAATTTCATTTTGATTTGTTTCTTTAAATTTGATGTATAAATATATGTATTTTGTTTATAAAAACTTTATTTATTTATTCAAGACGTTATATTTATTTATTCATGTTTAATTTTACATGTTAGAAATGCCTACAATCTGTAACATGGTCCAATGAGGAGTGGGTAGATCATTTGAAAATGGGGGGGGGGGGGTACGGCATTCCATGTGGTCTTGACACTTTTCGTGGTAGGATACTACGTCGTATCGACACTTCTAACTAAACCTTACGTTTATCGACACTTCTAACTAAACCATGTGTTGATGTTACATCATGTCGAGACATTCAAGTGTCAATAATGTGTTGAATCCTGCCAGGGTAAAAATATTAAAGCCTCAATATATTTATTATATTTAGGTACACAATTTTTTTGTTTGTTAATTTGACTTGGAATGGCCCAAAGTAATATAATAGTAAAAACTTGAGTTAAAACAAATATTTAGATTTTATTAAAAGAATCAAACCTAGGGCGGGAAATAAAAAGCTAAGGACACTCACACTAAATCTGCTTAGTTAGAATATAGTGAGACTTACTTTTAATAAAATAGATAAATAGCATTGCTCCAATGCTGACGACAAAATATTATTCCATAATATTTCACTGATATACTAAAATAATTATAAACTAATAATTTTACAAAATAATAAAAGTAAGTCTAACTACAGTTCTGTAAGCCTCTACACCACGTCACGGTCAGATGCACATCAAAATAATATCAGTGACATTTATTTTTTTTTTAATTTACTTTGTTTATAAAAAGTTGACTAATAACTTAGTGTTAAATTAGAACAATCTTTTGATTTATTTTGCAAATATTTTTAATTTGCGTTAATAAATATTTTGTTCTAGACTTATAATGTTCACTTTTCAGAATTATTTATATTTTTCACTGATATTATTTTACTGTTTGTTTAAAAATAGATAATTTTTATATTAGATCATGTATAAACATTGTATTGTGCAAAAAATTATCCAGAATTAAACAACACCTCTGAGGAGGTCATTCACACCGCGATGATTAAATGGGGATTTTTTTGAAAAAAATGTAATCACCGCTTTAAAACAAAAAAGAACAAATAGTTGGTAATATTTTTTACCAAGAATTTACAATAAAAATATGATAAAAAATCCACTACCAATCTATTTATACTTTTTATTCTCCATTCATCTCACAACATGGGATATTACACTTATGCTCAACTATCATGAATTTACTAAAGAACAAAACAATATGCAATAAACAGGACAGTTAGGTATTAGTGATAATAATATTTATAATAAATATTTTTACCACTAAAACCAAATTAAATATTTAAGTCCAAATTATATCATAAAATTTTGATTTCTTTACAATTACTATTATATTTAAGTCCTAGTATAAAAATTACCCAATATCACTAATAACTAAAACATCAATTCAAAACATATTTAATGACAATTTACTGTTATTATTTTTTTGATGTGCGATATGTAGAAATATAAGAACTCTAATGAAAATATCTATAATTATCTCTAACTTTCAAGACTCAAAAATAAAATATAAAATGGTTATTAACCCAAGAAGAGAAATAAATATTAAAACCTAACCCTTTGATGATGTTAGTAAGTAACTATTTAAAGTCAAGACAATTTACTTCTGAAATTATTAAAAGTTAATAAATTATTCGTGATTGATCCTAGGTGTCAATAATAATAAAATAAAGCACAGAAGTGTTTATCATATATAATCATCAATAATGCTAAACAGTTTTATAATAACTCAATAGCCTATGTAGCAGAAAAATGAATAACCCTGGATACCTGCTAAAAAATAATTATGCCTCATAATAAGAAGCCCACTTATCTTTTCCAAAAATTTAATCAATCTAACAGGATCCGTTTTAATATTGCATCGAAGGATCCAGAAACTGCCGTCCCCTCAAGAGTTTTCCTCCAGGATACTTGTTGACCATTCAACAATGCTGCCCCCATTCACTGACTCTAACCCCGAAAACACTGACTCTAATTTATACATTTTATAATATGCTAAGTCATTTCTAAATTTCTCTCTTACTTGATGAATCTCTGACACAGTTTCATCATAGCTATGTTTAAAGTTTTTCTGATAAATGCATATTAAATACATATCTTTATTTTACTCTTAAGCTCTTGTTACTGTATGAAATACATGAGTCCAACAGAGTTTTCTGTTTTCCCTCTAAACTTTTTGTAACAGTACTTCTGTCTTAAAAAGTTTTAAACCTAATTTATTTGACACAGATCATCCCTTTGTTTATTTAATATCCTCAAATTCTTTTCATTTTTTTATTATAAGAGATTGTTCCAATCAATGATATGATGTTATTGTTAATTTAATGTTTAATCATGAATATTACCTTCATAAAACACTAAATAATAAAAGAGAACTTGGCAATACTTTATTAAAGATGAATAGAAAATATTAAGTGTATAATAACCTATTAAAAATAAACTAAAGAATAAACAATGATATAATTTTGCTTAAAAATTTATTCTACCCCCAGATAACACTGACTCTAACCCACAACATGACTCTAACCACAAACACTGATTCCTACCCACAAAAAACTTAACCCAAAAAACACTGAATCTAACCCCAAAAACTGGCATCAGCTCTTCTCCCTGCTGCATTTCTTGTAGACTGGCTTCAGCAACTCTGCCCCCATACACTGACTCTAATATCAAAACATAGAATTTACCCCCAAAAGTATTTTAGCAATAACATAGACAATCTTTTTAAGCAAAGAAGAAGTAATCCACGTATTGATCGTTCTTTGAAGTTAAAATAAATCTTCAATTATAAAGAGTAAGATGTGGATATAAAGAAGAAGCTATAAAGAATGTACATATTTATATTAAATAAGGGAGACTCAAACAAAAAATTATAATTTTGTTATATTTTAATAAGATTTCTTAGGTCCTAGCTACTAACCAAAATAACTAACTGACTAACCCTAACTGTATGAGCTCATTTCCTAACTGACCTACATACCATCTAAGTGTCCCTATCTATGCAAGCAAGCCTTAACCACCCCTCCCTACAACCCTAAATAATTTAAATCCTATTAAAATATAACACATTATACTTAAAAATAATATATTCATCAATATATTACCGTCTATGACAATAATAATAGCCTATTACAACTAGCATATAGTTCGTTAAAACTAATAAAATTAAAAGTATGGTAAAAATTATTTTATTATTTACAAAAATGAAGGTTGTCTATGTTATATATAAATTTAGAAAATTGATTTTACCCCCCAAAAACACTGGCTCTAACCCACAAACACTGACTCTAACCGCAAACACTGACTCTAAACTCAAAACCACTGATTTTACCCCTCCCCCCAAAAACTGCAGTATGACTCAATCCTGCCCCCCCCGGGGGGGGCGGCCTTTTGGGGCCAACATCAATCGTCACCTGCAGCCTCAGCTCCTTCTGCCCCATCACTGACCTCTAACCACCCGAAACGCCCAAAAACCAATGTGTTATTCCTTATTCCCTTTATTTTTAATGGTATAGTACTTTCATCATTATTTACCCATGTTTTTCCCTAATATATGATCACGTTGCTTAATATTTTGTATTCTTAGCAACATCCATTAAAAAATGTTAAAAATAAGACCATTGAAGTACAAAGAAATCTTTATAATAAAAATGACCTG
>JACMZG010000007.1:261713-371898 GCA_018340805.1 Microvelia longipes
CGGAAAGGATATCTACCAAACTGGTCAACAGAGATATTTACAATTCATCAGGTTAAAGAAACCAACCTTGTACTTATATCCTTAAAGATATGAGAGGACACATCATAACCGCGGGTTCGAGCAAGAAATACAGGCTGCTAAATATTCTGACGTCTATCTCGTGGAAAAGATTTTGAAGCGTAAAGGAGATCGAGTCTTGGTCAAGTGGTTAGGTCTAGATTCTTCACATAATAGTTGGGAGCGAAAAGAAAACGTCAACGTTTGAATATATATTTGACCGCATGAGTACTTTGCTTCAGTTTACATCAAGACGTTGAAGGCGATGCATCGTAAAAAGCTTAAGAAACGAGTTTTGAAGATACCCAAGAAAATTGGAGGCGGAGACAATCAATTGCATATACTATATTCGTTACTTCCCAACAAGTCTTTAACAAATTTCGATCTGAAAAGATTCGCAAAGAAACTAAATATACCAAACTTTAGAGGAGTTTATATGATAGATACACTGCCCAAGAAGCCCTGGCAAGAAGAAAGAGTAATTTTCAACTTGGGAAAAAGTTCTACAGAAGGCACTCACTGGGTCTCTTACATCAAGACCGGCGAATACGCTAAATTTTTTGATAGTCACGGCAGGCAAGCACCTTCAGTGTTGGTAAAATATTTACAAGGCGTTCGAATCTCTAGTAATCGGAAAGTATATCAAAAAGTTGGATCAGTAAACTGCGGTCATCTTTGTCTAGCATTTTTATTAAATCTACTCAAGTAATGGGGCTGCTCTTCAAGAACCTATATAAACCGAAAAGGAGAACAAAAACTCTCAGTCTACCACGGACCTTCAAAGAGTCAACAACCCTCTCTCGTGAAAATATAAAATTTCTTCTCCTCCAAGGATACAAAGTAAAGCTCAAAAATGGAGGTGCTAAATTTAAGTGAACACCCCGAATTTGACGATCGATCGAGAGTATAGAATATCACTCTCATTATCCGTACGCAAACTCAAAGCTAGACGCCGGAGAAGAGATACGGATTCCGGTACAACTCCAAGACATTTATACGCTTCCGAGTGAAAGTTTTATATATTTGGAACTATCATTTTTAAAAGAAGGAGGAAATACGGCACCGGCGAAGCACAGACTCATCAACAACGCATTCCCGTTTTTATTCGACGAGATCCGGTATGAAATTTGTGGAGTTGAGATTGATAAAGTCAGAAACCCCGGAATGACTTCGACTCTAAAAGGGATTGCATCTCACGCGCCTATATCGTATTCCTTAACAAATATGGGATGGACAATACCCTTCAATGAAGTACAAGAAGAATCATCCACCCGGTACAACGTTTGTCTACCTTTATCCTCGTTACTCGGATTCGCGGAAGATTACCGAAAAGTTTTGATAAACGTAAAGCAAGAGCTAATTTTGGTAAGAGCGAGAAACGATTCAAATTGCTTTGTACAGCATGTTCCATACGTCGATACGGATGCACGGGCAGAAGTTCGCGAGAAAGTTAAAATTGAACTGCTATCGCTTTGTTGGAAATACCCTACGTTTCGGTTAACGAAGTTCAGAAACTAAATTTAATTAATTATTTAAAAACAGAAAAAATAATTGCTCTCCATTTCGAGCGTGGATATACACGAGTATCCGCTATTACCTACGTCAAACCGACAAGTATGGTCGATTAAAACTTCGACTCAACTCGAGAAACCGCGATTTTTAATTTTGGCCTTTCAAAAAGGTAGAAATAACGTCGTCGATAAGGCATCCAGTTGTTTCGATCACTGCGACTTGACAAATGTCAAGCTTTATCTCAATTCACGAGTGTTCCCCTACGATGATTTAAATTTAAAATTCTCCCAAAATAAATTTGCTTTATTATACCACATGTACGCGGCGTTTCAAACGTCGTACTACAACACTTATCAGAGTCTACCGTACGTATCCTTTACGGATTTTAAGAATAAATGTCCTGTTTAATCATTGATTGTTCGAAACAATCAGAGTCTATCAAAAGGGACCGGTAGATGTCAGATTAGAATTTGAATCTGAAAAAGATTTCCCGGCAAATACTACCGCGTACTGTCTATTGTTACACGATAGATTTGTTCAGTACAACCCATTGACAAGTATAGTACATAAAATGACATGAATAGACATGTCTGGTCGAGGGGTGGGGATATGTATAAATAAAGAAGCAGAGCATAATAAATCAGTATGCGCAAGATGTCGACCATTTACCATCTAAGTGACGGTAAAAAGGTATTAGTTTGTTTAGTTAAGGTGTAGCTTTCTTGAGATTAGAACATGGTAAAAGAAGTGTAAACATTCACATGTCCGATTTTGAGTTGTTGAGATCCGCGAAAAATGAAATTGATAATTATTTTGTAAAACGTAGTAAAGAAGATGTACAACTTGATCGAAAATTTGGTTTAATAAAAGTAAGATTGGTTAATCCTAAATTTCACGGACGTCAAGTTATTATTCGTCCGATTTGTTCGAATGAAGAAGATAAAATATTTGTTTTTTAAAAAAACCAGAGTGGGATTTATTTTCGAGTTTATTCTTAGAGTTTAAATCATATGTTAAATAGCCTTACACTCATGTCTCAGCAGCTGCCGCAAATACGAGATGGAACTCTAGTATGGCGAAGCGTGCCATAATTGGGTCCCTGGCGTGGCATAGCGTCCGTAACCATAGAGGGTCCCTGGCGTGGCATAGCGACCCGTAACCCTCAGAGCGGTCCCTGGCGTGGCATGGCGTCCCGTAAACCGCATTATTCCATCTTTTAAGGTCACTGGCGTGGCATAGCGTCCCGTAAACCTATATGGCGCTAAAGAGATGTAAGTGTTTTGTGTAAATACGTTAGAAAAAAAATATAAAAATACAAAAAAAAAAATATAAAAATAACAAAAAAAATAATAAAATAAAAATACAAAAAAAATTAAAAATATAAAAAATACAAAAAAATATATAGAGGCGATATTTTTTTTAAAGAGGATGGTCGCCATAGTACAGTGCGAGGACGGGGCACTGTACACCTTCCCGATGTGTCTCCACCTTGACGTGGTGGGAAGGCTTTTTACTAAGAGAGACACTTGATAATCTAGGGTGGTAAAGTCCTACTACATCCCACCCATCCTGCTTCTACCTATATGGTGGGGACGTATTTTTATGCAAGCATATTTAATGCTACTGTTATTATTCTATGCAAAGCAAAAGAGAGGGGGGTATAAAACTATAAAGAGATGATTGAGGAGGAGGAGGAGGAGGAGGTGGTGGAGGAGGAGGAGAGGAGGAGGTGGAGGAGGAGGTGGTGGAGGAGGGAGGAGGAGGTGGTGGCGGTGGTAGAGGATGAGGAGGAGGTGGAGGAGGAGGTTCTCGGATGCCCTTTTGCCCTACTCCAGTGGTTTATTACATCAACCAATGGTTCTATTTACGGCTGACATGTCGATGAATGTGGATATATAAGGAGATAAGTGAGTCATAACCCTTGAGTCCCTAACCTACCCGCCGCGCTAACCATGAAAAAATATTTCGGCTTAAACAACGGGTCATGAATCAAGAATCTCCTTGTAAAAAGAGTAAAGATGCTTGTTCAGAAGGTTTATTTTGCTTACAAAACAAACCCGATTTAAATAAAAAAGGAAGAAATAAAGTTAGTAACTTGTTCTCATTACTGCAATGAAATTGGACCTTATACTCAAAACCGAAAACATTCTAAGCAAGCTAAAGGGTTAGTTTGTTTAAAAAAATAATGTATGGTGTTTAAAAGAAACATAAATACCCAAAATAGAAAGTGTTCATACTAATTTCATCTATTATTTAACTCGTTTAAACAAAATTATTAAAATATGAAAGATAAATAATATACAATATTTACTAATAAGATAACTAAAAAAATTTGAACGGATATCAGCGCTAGCGATGACCACTGCCGACAACAGCCTCGTTCAAAAACCACCGTACCAACACAAGCAACAATGTTACCAAAAATATCATAAGAGACGTGTACCTCGGTCGGGGCTATAGGCAGTTACAATCACTACGTCACTCCCCACAGCCCCCACAAAAGCGTGACTACAGTATTTATGCTAACATTGTGCCTGAGTCAGCCCGCAATCCCAAACCAGGCAAATCCCCGACAGTGATCACCTATAGATAATATCCATACTACAGTGTAATGAGTTTTGTTATAAATAACGAACCAATTCGGCGTCCTCTTGAAGATCTTGTAGGCCTAGGCAGGGTCCGATAAAACCAAGACTAAAAGGTTAGTGTCAATTGGTTAGATCGGAACCCTGATTACTTATCTTTAAAACTGAAACGGCGATCCCACGGAGGAAGATCTCCAGCGGAGGTTGATATATGAAGCATAACAGGAGCATATTCCGATCCTGCAACAAAAACATAATATCTCAGTAGAATTATAGTAAATAAATCAATTTAAAGGGTTTGACAAATAGTAGATGAAGCCTATTTACTTATTATTGTCTTCAAGAACAGTAGATAAATATCTATGGACCCTTCAGATAACTGCACATCATTTTTATTCCAAATATGTAAGGAGCTATTTCAGGTTAAGCGTAGCAAGAGTTACATTTCTTCACATTTTTTGAGATTTTTTTACATATAAATTCTAGTTATTTTCAACTTTAAAATAATAATAGAAAAATATAGGCAGTTTCCTCTCTGTGGTCTTGGTCAGCAATGACTAGATACATTAGTATCAATGTATCCAGTATAAGAAAACCCCTTATTATTTTTGAAAGTATACTAAAAATGTAACAAACTTGTGTATGGTATATGATCGACCGAAATTATATCAGAACTAGACCTATAATAATTCTGGCGCGGTGGTCCGCATGTCGGGCGAATTTCATTTAGAATGCTTGTTTCCGTGCTTAAAAATCCATTTCTTGCTTAAGGTTCCGGTTCATGCTTAAGAACCTAAGCAGTTACTCAATTATCAAGCACTGCTCGTAACTAACTCATTTTGTCTGTATTTTTCAAAGGAAATGCGCATATTATCCAGTTGGTTGTACAAAACCATGCTTCTAAAATTAGAAGTACGCACTATTATTTGTACTAGTTTAAAGCTTAGTTTATGAGTTACGAGCAGTGATTGACAATTAAGTAACTGCTTATGTTCGAAGTATCAACAACTTTGATTTAAAAATACTAATCCGTTCGAAAGATAGAGTGTTTACAAGAAAGTGTAGAATATTATATATATATATATATATATATATATATATTATATATATATATATATATATATTATATATTATATATTATATATATATACATATATCATATATATATATATATATATATATATATATATATATTATATATATATATATATATATATATACATATATTACATATATATATACATATATATATATATATATATATATATATATATATATATATATATATATATATATATATATATATATATATATATATATATTATATATATTATATATATATATATATATATATAATATATATATATATATATATATATATATATATATATATATATATATATATATATATATATATATATATATATATATATATATATATATATATATATATATATATTATATATATATATATATATATATATATATATATATATATATATATATATACATATATATATATATATATATATATATATATATATATATATATATATATATATATATATATATATATATATATATATATATATATATATACATATATTATATATATATATATATATATATATATATATATATATATATATATATATATATATATATAATATATATATATACCTCTGAAACGGATTTGTGTGGTGGTCATAGGTTCGACTTCCGCCATGGCGCCTATCCCATATTAGCAAATTTTATTCCCAAAGGAAATTCGCTAAAAACTCAACTAATACAGATAATGAGATAGAACTAATTACTTTAGTTAGACTCGAACAGGAGGCTACAATAATAGTATGATTAATAGGTTACAGTAATAGTAAATGTAATAGAATAGTATTAATATTTATAGAGCTGACTGTAATATCAGAAGTAGTAATAGTAATAATAGTAATTGTGTATGTATTAATAAAGGAATTGTAGAAAAATGGAAATAACAAAATTTGAAAAATTTCAAAATGGATGAAGATTCGAAAGTAAAAAAGATCGCCGCACTTTTATTGCGTTTTATTTAATTATAACAATATTAAAATTCGAGTTAAATATTAAATAATATCTTTAAAAATTAAATAAATTAAAATGAATTTAAATTAAAAAAAAGTTTCTAGACTTACTTCACTTCATCGGACTTTCCGCTCTGCATGAAGGCTGAAGGCCAACTAACGAGAGCCGACCAGGCCTCCTTCTTTTAACCCCACCGCCATCCTAAATACCACTTAAAAAATAATTATCAAATAATCCATTCTATTTATGATTAAAATTATTTATTATTATTAACTAATATATTTTATCAATTAACTTTTAATAATACGTAATATTTTTTTAATTTAGATCAAAAACTAAAAATAATATAATATACATGAATCAGCTGATACAAATAATGCAATATTTTTTTTAAATTAAATTTACTAAATTAATTAAAAAAAATATTATTAACTAATAATTATTTTTTATTTAATATTATTTTAAATTTATTGAGCTTTATATATAAATTTGTCGATATTTACCTTGACTCTTCATATTTTATAATTCCTAAAATATTTTATGTTAAGAATTAATAAACATTAAACTGTTTTAAATAACAATAAAAAATGTATATTTAATTATTAATAACATTTAAATTATTTTAATGAGAAATACAATTTCAATATTTTTTTTACTGGCCAGTCGGCAATGGCGTCTTCTAATTAACCTCCTATCCCTTCTCAAAAAATTTATAAAATTAGTTTACAGATGCGTTTATTAGATTTGTATGTTTGTATAAATTTAATGTAGTTTATTTTTCATGCAGAATATATATTTATAATATTTTATGATGTACTAATTATTATGTGTTTAACGTAAATGTAACCTATCGAGATAGGTTAGATTTGGAAGTCGAATCGAAAGGCATTCTTGACCAGCATTATGAGATTTACTAAAACAATTATTGGGATGTAGTAAATAAGATTTAATAGAAAGTAGTAGTAATATATGTTTTAATTTAGGGCTAGACCGCAATAGAGTGCCTGTCCGCTAGTGTTGTCCTGGACTAGTCCGCAACACCTCTTCTTTCGCGTCGTTTTCCGATTCTAACCTAACTATATAGTTAATACTTCAAAAAATAGTATATTATAATCAAAGAAATATCTAAATAAAGAAAGATGGTGTTGGGATTTATTATTTTGGACAAGGAAAGGTTAGTTCTGAAGCTACTTAACAGGAGCGCTAGTGTGTAATTTGGTAGTTTCACCGTGTCAACAAGAATGTGCCATTGTCGTAGTGACTGTAAAGTTAAATTTTATGGCTGAAGGACGTTGAGTAAATGTTTTATCACCTTAGCAATAAACTTGTTCTTTGCTGATATAAAGTAAGACACTTTACAGGGTCTTTAAATAACGTATGTTTTACGATACAGTACTTTATTATTAAAGTCTCATGATATTACAAATACTTTGTTTACACGCGGGGTTTGGCAGGGGGTACACCCCGACTGTTCACAAGGTATTTTTCACCGCGAAAAATGAGTTACACACGACAATTGCCGGATTGAACGAAGTAAATAAAAATCTTAAATATAATTTTATTACTGTCCTAATTTAATACTCCAGACAAATCTTTCTTAAATAAATATCTTTCCACCATATTTAATTTTATCAAATGCCTAACAAAGATGAAATAAATTAGCGCGGAAAAGAAGAAGAATTAATATTTGTTTATTGTAAACAAAAGTCTTGATTTTTTAACAGTAGCCGCTTTCCAAATTTTTTATTGGGTGAAGTTTAATTTTATTTTTCTACATTGCTTTTGTAAGTTTAATGATTTCCTGGAGTACTTGTGGTATAAGAATAGTAATATCTAAAATATTACTTACTTATGTAGTTTTGTAATATTTAGACTTTTGAGAAAGGTTAACCTAAGTTATTTTTCAAATTAGTAAGTTTTATTATCTTATAATGGCACATGAACTATTAAGCTAATTAACTCTTCACTGATTTTGCTTTAAAAGTTTGATTTAAAGTAATTTTGAAGGGAGTGGAAGGAGATGAGGAAGTCTACCCCACCCTAAAACAAGGGGCAAACAAAACACTAAAGTGATGAAGAAATTCATACAGTGGGGGCAGGGGACTCAGTGATTCAACTCCCTGGTTTTAGGTGGTCCTAAAAAAAAGGGATTAGTTGCATCAACTACCGCACCGAGCGCTAGTTTTCACCTTGTACGCTTATCACTATTGTTATCAGTTTTAAATCAAGACTTCTATTGATGTTTATAAAACATGTAAACAAGACAATTTTTATTTTATTCATTAACTTTTTTTTCCTTTTTTAGTTGTTTATAAGATATTTTTTTAGAAAATAGGATAACAATGTGTCACGAAAGTTGTGTCATAATGAGACAACGTAGATGTAAATTAAATTTATAATTTCCTGGTTTGATGTTTGTTTACAAACATTTAATAAATAAATTGAGCTGTGGAATCAATCAATAAAAGGAATTAAAAGATAAAAGTCTCTCTCTTATTTTAATAATAATGTATTAACAAAGACAGCTTTCAGTTTTCACAAATCATCATTAGTGCCAGCAAGTCGAGAATACAGACAAGAAACAGACACAAACTTTGTTTCAAGGTTTTAGACGGTTCAATTTATTTAAATCAAACAATTGACTTTTTTAAAAAAATTTTTTTTTTTTTATTTTTAGAAATGGTCCGTTTTGCTATTATTATTGGTATTTGTTTTTTAGGTTTGTAGTAGGATGCATGTGACTGATGTGACAAGGCCAGTGGGAAAAGTTGGCAGAGAGTCAGCCAGGCTGAAAGAACCTAACTCTAGAAGGATAATAGATGAACAGACGAGAGTGCGCAGAGCCAGGCAGGCTATAGAGGCTTTGGATAATGATAATTTTCATGATGATCCACACGGAGACCTAGGTTTGTGTTTTCCAAAGAAACTAATACTTAGCGGGGAGGATACAGGGGCCCTTTTCATTGCCTGGGTAGCTTGGTATCTTTACTGTACATTGCTGATTTCATTTTTTATTTCGCATTATCCAAACTGGACTACCCTGCCCATCGACTCACCCTGACTAACCATTCACCACTCTACATGTCTTGGAAATATTATAACCACCTTCGAGAATCCATCACTCAACTTCCACATCGACAATTTAAAGCAGTAATTAAAAATCTTCTTCAAAGAAAAGCCTTTTATTCTGTTGACGAATAATTTTAATCGAAGATATGATTTTGTTTAATTTAGTTTATAAGATTCTCTGACGTCACTAGACAATGTAGAGACATTGTAATGGCGGGAATAAGAATTATTTATTATTATTATTAATTACTATTTCACATAAATATTACAAAATAAAATAGTTACAATAATTTTAAAATTTTGCTGAGTTAGCTTATTTTATCCAGCCCACGGAATAAAACACCAAACTCTACTCTTTTGAAGCTTTCTAGGTAAAACATTATCAGGACTAAAAATGTTTGTTTTCTTGAGTTGTCCAACTGTTATTTAAACTTTTATCAAAATTTTAAAAATAGAATGTTATAATAATTTTAAAATTTTGCTGAGTTATCTTATTTTATCCAGCCCCGAATAAAACACTAAACTCTACTCTACTCTGTATATCTTATAATCAAATGGTTCATAAACTTATAAGTAGAAAATCATACCAGGGCTCCTAAATTATAAAGATATTTTATAATTTCTTTGAGATCTGAATTTAAATTTCTTTAAGAGTAGTAGTTAAAAGTTGGAGTTAGGATGAAAATGTACGTAGCGTAGTGTTGACAGGCCCATGGCCAGGTGTTTTTCCTTTCAAGTCCATTTTGATTTTTATTTTGATGCTTGATGATTTTATTTGTTTTAGTTGCTAATAAAAATGCTCCTAAATTTCAAGACACCCTTGACCCTAAAGAGAACAGGAAGAGGAAATCAAAAGGAGCTGATTATTATAAATTCAAGTAAGTGACTAGAATATGGTTTTCACCAATTCTCAATGGAAAAATTATCTATAATTATATAATTTGGGGTCATGCTGGGGTGAGGTGGTTACCTGGAGGGGGGGCTCGGTGATCAATACTAGAGATATATATACAAAACTTACAGGAGGTGAAACGAAGAATTTTGGGGGGATTTTGAGAATTTTCAACAGATGTCTTTTTGGGCTGGTTTGGCTGGGAAGTCCCGAGTGATTGAACTAAATATATATGACCTGAATATATATATAATCAGTATAATGCTGAAGTAGTGATATGATAGGGAAAATAATTTGTTTATAATGTAAACAAGTTATTTGTTACTAATTTTTTTATTATTGCAGGTTTATCAACCTGCAATATTGACAGCAAAAATTTTGAAAAATCATAAAATGCGGAAAAATTATGCTATCAGATTGAGATTTGGCACGTATGTAGCCATGTATAAGACTAACACATGTGCCAAGTTTCATTTCATTATCAGCATTAGTTCAATTTTTATGAAATGACTATTGTACGTTTTTTTTTAAAAAATCAGTAAATAATGCAATTGAGTTCAAATTTGGATACAAGCGTATACCATTATATAATAAATATGTACATCAAGTTTCGTTTCAATACGACAAGTATATCTATGGTTTTTGTTGGTTCATATAAGTTAAGTTGCATGGAGCGTTGTCAGTGCCTGGAAGGGTGACCGCTGGAAATAAAACGAATGAAGTCTGAAGATGTTACAGTATAAATTTAACAATTTGAATATTCTGAGGACCAGCAAAGGGAGTCTAAAAGTAGGGAGGATAAGTGTAGTGAAACCGATGTGATGAGGAAAAGTTCCGAGGTACCCCGCACCCGATTTTTTTTCAATAATTTCACCTGTATCCTCAACTATAATTTTGTTTGATCTGTACAGATACAGGAAAACAATACACCAGATGGTAGAATATGAAGGTTTAGTACGGCCGGATCAACCTACTTTTTTGGATGTTGTGGTACCACCGTCTAATCTTCCTAAAAGACATTTCTGCGGAGTCTGTGGCTTCCCTTCCAATTATAACTGTGTTACGTGTGGTGTCAAGTTCTGTTCCATACCTTGTTTGGGAACTCACCGAGAAACTAGGTGTTTGAAATGGACTGCTTAAGCACTTTATCAGTAGGAAAAAGAGTAAATGGAGTTCGCTATAAATTAAAAAAGAACAAGAGAATTCGGCCTATGCTCTGAAGTCGGCTTTGCGACACCCGCTACTCCCCAAGGCTCCTTCGAGGCCATATTGTTGTTGTCCTGTATTAGTTTGTCATATTACAATGTACTGTATTTGACATACTGCCACAATATTAGCAAATTTCCAAACGTATTAGTCATAAAACTTGATTTTTTCAGTTATTATTATTCTTTTTTAAGTTTGTAAAATTATTTAAGTTAAAAAATTATATAACCACTTAAGTTATGGCGACAAACCTGTCATTGATTTATATTTAGTTCAATCGATTTAAAGTCATGTTTAGTGTTGTTGTCATACTTTTATCATAAAAGAAGGATAAGAAAAGTATGACAACACTCAACATGACTTCAAATCGAATGAACTAAATATAAATCAATGACAGGTTTGCCACCATAACAACTTATGGTGATAACAATTGTTTGACTGCCATTTTTGTTTGGTTTGTCATATATAGTAGTATATTTATATAAAGTTTTAGCTCGATATATATATATATATATATATATATATATATATTATATATATATATATATATATATATATATATATATATATATATAAATTAGGCTTGACAAAGAAACTGTACCAAAATGAGACAAAAATCCATGGGAGAGGAATAGTAAAAGATGCAACTATGGTAGCAACCAGTGTTACCAACATTCATTTTTTTCTGAAAATGATGTTTTAATTTGAATCAGATTTTAGAGTAGTGTGTTTACAAGAAAAGAGCACAAATTTCTATACAAACAGCCTCATAGACAACATTTTTTTTTAAGATACGTGGGTAAAAAGAAACATAGATAAAAAGTAAGTCTTTTTGTTTTGCTTACGTTGCTTAGCTGAGCATTACAGTGCTTCCTCCTTAAAAGTATTTTATTGGCGTATTGGCAACACAAAAGCAATTAATCAGTGATTAAGCACTTGTTTGTTATGGCATGCATTGCTCTGATGATGGCCTCTAGTTAGGTTGAAAACATTTTCTGGAGATACTTCTTTTCGCGATTTTCCACAGGAAAAATGATCTAATAAGATTAGGTCATGGAGGGGTGTATATATATATATATCTGTGTGTGTGTTGTGTCTATTAATAATTAATAACTGTTATATAGTTATTATATTATAAAGTTTTTGTTATGCCAGAAAATCTTGAAATCTAAAGAAGATACATTTAAGAAAATGAATACAAAGCTCCGAATGAAAGTGTGGGAGCCTCTATGT
Source organism: Microvelia longipes (assembly GCA_018340805.1). Taxonomy (NCBI): domain Eukaryota; kingdom Metazoa; phylum Arthropoda; class Insecta; order Hemiptera; family Veliidae; genus Microvelia; species Microvelia longipes. The sequence goes on from JACMZG010000007.1 coordinate 274,326, forward strand.
ATATATATTATATATATATATAATATATATATATATTATTATATATATATATATAATATATATATATATATATATATATATATATATATATATATATTTTATTATATTCATTATTGTATAATAATTTATTGTAAAATGTATTTGATGTTTTAATAAACTATTTTTTATATTAGTTGTCTTATTATTCTGCTAATAACAATCTAGTATAAAGTAGAGTTGGTATTGTGTGTCTACATTATTAAATCCGTTTTATAGGGCCCTAGCCACAAAAAAATAAGATTTGCAAAACTTTATATATATATATATATAATATATATATATATATATATATATATATATATATATATATATATATATATATATATATATATAATATATATATATATATATATATATATATATAATATATATATATATATATATATATATATATATAGCAGATTTTTTGTAAGCACTACTGAATCGATTTAAATCCAGTCTGAAGTCGATATTAGCACTCTTAAGTGACCAAAAAGTAAAAAAAATGTGGCTGGATGTTAAGCCACACCCAGAATTTCATATCAGCCCAACGTCATTCATTAGTTCCTTTCATTGTCAACTGATTATAACTGTGGGCTATACTGTAGTAATAATTTCTTCATGAAAGAAATGAAAACACAATAATTTTTTGTTATTAATCTTTTTTTTAATACAAGTAGGTACAATATTTTACAAACAATAAAAACAAATCATCTGAACTTTAATTCCCTCAAGTTTCCATTTCGTAGATGAGTTGTTTCATTCTTCTCAAGGAAAACTGTCAGGTTAAAGAAAAAATATTGTTCAATATCAATATTTTTGATAAATTGTTTAAATTTATAAAAACAAAATTTTTTTAAAAAATAGACATTAGTTTTTATTTTAGACCAATATTATTTAAGTCATCATCGATGGCAAAATCAGCTCGAAATCAAATCGAATGCTAACTATCTCGATAATTCATAAATATCTACTATCGATGACCATCTCTAAAGTAACTTAAACATGAAAGACTGTCAATAACAAGAGAGAAGTTTTTAACACATAGTCTCTCCGCTAAATAGTGTATTATAAAATTTACTTGAGAGTTAACTTTCTACCGCATCCCGCCATCATTATTTTTGTTATTTTAATCAAGACTTACATTTAATCAAGACCTCAAACATAAAATCCCGACAGTTTTCCAGTACAAACTTAAAGAAGTATCACTGATAAAAAAAATTATAATAGAAAGCTTTGGTTTTTTACAGCAATTAAACAAAAATAACTTAATATTTTTTTATAAAATTAATATTCACACAAACTAGGAAAACAAAACCTGTACAAAAGTAGAATGTGTAAATGCAGTCTGGTAATGAAAATTTCCCTGTAAACAAAAATTTATTAATATATGAATTTTTAAATTACTTTTTTCCATAATTCTCACTTCTTTTTCATTAATTTTGAAAGAGATCAAAAATAAAATAAAAACGCTCACAATAAACAATTATAAATGATAAAAAATAAATTATAAATAAAAGCCCTAAAAACAACAACAGGTAACTTACAAATTAATAAACTCAATAAAAAAAATTAATAATTAGCACCATTAAATGAAAACACAATTCAAGCACACGTAAAATGGTAGTTAACATAGTAACTAAAAGCTCCTTTGCAATGTAGTGGGGGGGAGAATAATAATCATCAAAATATAATTTTTAGATAATAATAATTGAATTATCATTTTAGGTAATAATCATCGAATCATCATTTTTAGATGATAATCATCAAATCATCATTTTTAGATAACAATAATTGAATCATCATTTTTAGACAACAATAATTGAATCATCATTTTTAGATAACAATCGTTGAATAATCATTTTTAGATAACAATAATCAAATTATCATTTTTAGATAACAATAATTGAATCATCATTTTTAGATAACAATAATCAAATCATCATTTTAGATACAATCGTTGAATCATCATTTTAGATAACAATAATTGAATCATCATTTTAGATACCAATATTTGAATAGTATTATAAGTACCATGAATGATAACAAATTATAAGTACCAATAAATCGCCAAAAAGAGTACTTATAGAGCACCATAAAGGAAAGCCACTGACAGTCCAAACATTACACAAAACTGTCTTTTATCGAGTGCAGTTCATGGAAAAAAATATTTTTTGTAATTTTGAATTGTTATTTAACCTGTCTATTGTAAACAACAAAGTTCGGAGTCCTTTTCCAATATTATAAACTCTGTTGTTCTAATAAAATGATACTAACATACGGATTGCAAAATAGACGCAAAAACCTAAAGAAATATTTTATGCCCCTTAAATATTTTTCGAAACAAAAATTTACAAACAATAAAAATAAAAACACCTATCTCAAATTTCAACGTAAAAAATCCATTAAATTAGGTCTTATTTAAATAAAATCACACAAAACCACAACTTATTATGAAAGGCTCTATCAATATTAATAAAGAATATCACAAAATATAGGAAGTATTTTCTCTGCCAAAGAGATAAGTAGTAAAGTAAGAGAGCGGCACTATCAACGACATCGACGCAGAATCCACGGCATACATGAGTTAATGGTGTAACTTGACATGATATCAACTATGAGAATCCAAATCAGAAACATTGTGATTTATATCAAGGATATGCAAACTTCAGTGCTTCGCAGACCCCCATTTGATGTAAATAGTACTTGGCAGACCTCTAGCCATATCTGTTTTTAAATCTTCTAACCTAGGGTTTATCGTTTAGTTTAAAAATCTTGACAGGTCAGTTTAGACACCACCGATTCAAGAAGGGAGCGGGAAAAAACTGTGTAAACAAATCAGGTTATTTTACCCCTATTTTCTTGTCGATGTTTTTTTACATTTCTTTTGTGTAGTTTTATTTATAATATCATTTTATAATTAATTAGAAAGTAGTTTTCAAAACGATGTAAACACAAAAAGAACTACAAAGAAAGTGAACGATTGCCAGGAAGAAGGTTATTTCTCCACATCGGTTATGGTGGTAGGGATTTTTTTCTTTTTTAAAGTAGGGGGGGGGAGGGTTGGCAGCGGCTTCTTTCATTGGTTAACCTTCAAAATGCTTATGACTTTGGGGATTTTTAAACTAAATGATAGACTGTAGGGTTTATTACAAAAGCTGTTTGTAATCAAAGATCCATAATAGGATTCAAAGTATGAGCAGTAGAGGAGTTCATCATCATCAAAATAATAAAATAAGTCTCTCCACTGATGTCAAAAATTTATTTAAAATAAAGCATAACCGGCTTTCAACCAACTAAAGGTCATCATCAGTGACATCAAAAAAATATTGTTTTATTTATTCATTTATTAGGCACTGATGATGACCTTTACTAGGTCGAAAGCCGGTTATGCTTTATTTTAAAGTAATAATTATATCAGTGGAGAGACTTATTTTATCCACAATAGAATCGCCTCGATGAATTTAAGAAACACTAAGTAAAAACTTAAAAATAATAAACACTTGAAGTACCAATAAGAAATAAATCACTAAAAAGTGTTTGTTATAAACCAGAAATATATAAACCCCATGCCGTATACTGCATGTTGGAGTCAAATCAAGCAGGATGTCGGCATCTAATACCAGATACTTCTCTAGTATCATTAACATAATTCAAACTTAATTGTGACCCTTTTAATTTTATTTTTAATAAATAAAATCAAATATTTTACAATTTACTATCATAGCAAACTGGTAACCAATTTGATATTTTTCTGATCGATAAATAAAAGTAAATTACTAACTTGGGATTGGTTTATATTTTTTTTTTATCGGCTTGTAGACCCTCTGTATTCTTGCTATGGATCCCCAGGGGTCCAAGAACCACATTTTGCGTATCCTTGACCAATATTGTCACTAACAGCAATGCCTGTTAAGTGAAGAGTCCTAGCTTCATAGAGCGCTCTAGGCCTACTTACATAAGAATGTAGTGCATGTAGTAGATCATAAGAGATAAATATCTATACACAATAAGTTTTAAATGACTTTAGCTAAACCATTTTTTCCGTAGGATGTTGTTACAGATTTTTTGACAGTATATTATTTTATATCTAAAAATTTTTTTTTTATTCAATCATTATTAAAATATATTTTGCTTTTATTTCAAATTTTAAATAAAATATAGAGTTACTTCCTTATTTTTTATTAAATCGTTATTAAATTATATTTTACTTTTATTTTAAATAAAATATAGTGTTACTTTCTTATTATTCATAAACTATTAGTCTTTGGTTCAGCAAATAAACTTATACTTTTCTTTATATCTCACTTTGCTACCTGTGCTCAATTTTCTCAACGTTCTCATCTACAGACTTCAAATCTCTCTTGTGAGGTACAGATTCGATACCCGGACTCGAATCGGCACTATCCAATTTCTTATTGGCATCCAAAATGATCTGAGGATCCGACAGATAAGCAGGCGTTTTAATCAAATTATCATCAATACTTAACGGAGTTACAACTTCAACATCTATTGTATCACTACCGACAACGTTTCTGTTATTTTTCAAGCATTTCTCTCCGTTATTTACTTTACTAACTTCCTTCACAAACGACCCTTCTTCTTCATTTTTCTCAACCCCTATTTCAATTTTATCTTTATTTTCAACAGCATCCTTACCTTCATTCAACCCCTTTTCTCCATTTAGAACCTTACTGCTATCATCATACTTACTTTGAACATTATTTGCACGATCCTTTACTATAATATGATCATGACTTGCATTAATCACAAATTCATCAATATTTTCTTTTATCATCATATTTTCATCATTTATCGCTCTTACTACTTTATCTTCCTTATTTTCTTCTATGATCTTATTTTCATGATTTTTTACACTAATTTTATTTTTATTTATTACCATATTTTCTTTACTCTCATACTTACTATTAACATTTACTACCTCAACTTCATCAATTTTCTTACCATTATTTTCTCTTATTACCTTATTTTCATCCTTAATTATCTTATTTTCAACATCACCTCCCTTTATTATCCTTTCTTCATGATTTATATTATTTCTATTACTATCATCTATAATCTTATTACCAACAATATTACTACTATTACTTGCTTCATTGACATTTTCATTTAATTCATATAAAGTATCTCTTTTCTCCCGATCTTTTGCATTATTCTTTAAGGTACTCTTAACAACCAATGGCAAAGGAAGTCTAATTGCTATATTATCAGCAATATTAGCCTTTTTAATAATTTCATTCTGTATTAAGTTATTATTGACTTCTTTTTTAACGTTTACCGTATTATTTTTTATTTCTTCCAAGTTTTTATTATCGTTACTATTATTTACTTTATCGTCGACTTTTTCAACTTCGACGGATTTGGGAAGATCTAACTTCTCGATTTTTCGTTTGATTTCTTCAATATCTATTTTTTTAATCTGTTTAATATCGTCTTTGATGAGAGGAGGGACTAGAACTGATTTCTTCTTTTTCATCGGTACTTTAGGCTCGACTGGTACTGGGTTAGGCGGTTCTTGGCGCTTTTTCTCAATGGCTTGTTGAGGTTTGTCGTCGAGAGGTTGTTGGATCTCTTTGACTTGTTTCAATTTAGGTAAGACTAAATTTTTTAAATCTCCCACGTGTTTCAATTTCTCCATGTCTTCCTCTTTCACTTCCACTGAAAAAATGAAAACATTAATTAAAATAAAATAGCATTAACTGGCGTATTAGGACTAATGGCGTAACATTGGATATGTGGTACCTCAGAACTTTTCCTCGCTATATCGGATTCGCAACGCTCATCCTCGCTCACTCACTCGTTAAAACAAATATTTTATTCTCAACATTGACCCCCATCAGTGATACAAAGAAAACAGCATTTGTACTAGCTGTAATGTAATAAATCTTAAACTTTTTGTAACATAGAGGGACTCACTAGTACCAATTTCTACTTGATTGGATTAATTTTTTATTTTCTATATTTTCTTTTTAGAAAAATGTATACATGTCTTTTGATAAAAATTAAACTAATGCTGATAAAGATCTTGACTAGAGGCAGAAAAATCGTAGTATTGTAAACTTTGATTTAAGAAACACTAACTGAGATATTTTAATTACAATTTTGGAAGTGGCCAAAGGGAGGAGATAAATTTTGAAAATTTTATTTTTCTATGGATAAATTTAATCAGGGGGACAATTAAACAATTTTATAAACAATTCTTTTTTTGAAAAATCATAATTAAGCCTACTTTACTCTTTGTACATTTTTCTAAAATTGTAGTTTTTGAATCTACTGTTAAAAATAAAAAAATGATAAATCTTAGTTTGAAAACATGCAGGAGCTTTTATTAAAAATTACTTAAAAGAATAAAAAGAATTTTTTTGTCATTTACATGTCTTGTTAAGTCCATCTGGGGAGAACCACAGGGTGTCCCCAGATGGATTTAACGGATGGACTTATATTCTTGATTAGTGGATGCCCCTTTTTAGAAAAACCACCTCTCTCCACTCCGGTTCTTTATGACCCTAATCAGTCATTCTTCCTTAAGAAAACTTGCTTAAGCAACAACATACAATTCTTTGGTAATTCCTGGTCAAGGAGTTTATCAGGTAGTCTAATAGCTTGCTCTACGTTGACTTTCTCCTCCAAGACAGGCAAAACGTTGACTTTAACAATATCAGGCTGGACAGAAAGGTTCTGAGTTTCTACTGCTGTTAGATTTGCGTATGTGCTCAGTACCATTGTCAGCAAACCCATACCTGCTAGCACCTGCAATAAACAATCCATAGATTCTTTGAAATAGAAATTACATGTCTTTACAAGACGTGTAAATCCTACACTGTAGATTTACACGTCTACGTAAATCCACATCTTTCTACGTAGAGTATTATTCTAAGAGCTATTTAGACAAAGGATGTATCACGGCTTAATGCCGAATTGCGAATAAAAGATTCAGTGATATAGCTGTATAGGACACAGATGTTAAAATGTGCAAATAAATGGTTATTTATTTCATTTAGACAAAGTTACACACCAGAAGATGAAGGCGGGGCCCCCCAACACACAAACCAGAAGGGGGTCAGAATGAAACCCTATGAAAAATACTAAACTATAATAATGTTGAGTACAGAATACTGGTGAAATTTTATTATTTGCCATTCAAAGAGATAGTTGTTGATAAGGTTGGCAATACCTTTTCAACATTTTCTTTATCATAAGATTAGCATGGGACCCGGTCGAAACTATACATTTATTTCTTTATTGTTAGTTAAGTGGTGGTAAATGAATTAAAAATTAATAGAATGAACATCGTTACTATAAAAATTGTCATATTTCATAGATTTATACTTCAATTTATTCCAGGATTTTAAATGTAGAATCAGGCTGTTATCATTACAGACTTAATAATACTACTGGTATTCTTATGGTTACTCTTTACTACTGTACTACTGTCTTATGTACTACTGGTACTTACTAATAACCTGGTTATATTTTTTTTAAATATAAAACACAGTTTTATATCAAACTGTTGATTAAAATATTTGTTTAATACACTGGTTTAATATTGAAAAAAGTACAGTTCATAAATAGACCAAGAGCCCAGGGGTTTTTGTTAATAAAAAAGTAATGGCTGGAACCAGTCTCAATTTTTCGTAATACCTTCCTGAACAAGGATCTGCAATTCTGCCGATTCGTATCGGATAGGTGTCCAAGGCAGAACGCACTTTAGGGTTCAAAGGTTCTGCCTGGGACACCCATCGATATGAATCAGCAGAATTGCAGATCCTTGTTCAAGAAGGTATTTACGAAAATTAAACCCGTTTCCAGCCATTACAATTTTTATTAACTTGGGGTGGTAAATTTGACCCCTAAAGTGCGTTGCCTGGGACACCTGTAATGACAGCCATGTCATTATATTTATATTGTTTTATATGTTAATTTAATCTAAATAATATATTAGTTTCAAGGCTTAAACTATACTTATTATAGTGACGCAGTAATAAGGAATCATGCCTAGAACGGCGAGAAGTAATATTGGACAATGGTGAAGAAGAAGAGGTGGAGGTATTTAATTTTAATGACATTTCAGCTAAAATGTCAAAATTTTCTTTTCATGGATATGATAAATTAAATCCATGGGAAGAAATATTGAACAATTTGAGAGAATGTAGGGTAAAAGGCATGGTGGTGATCATGACCAACTTAAGGAAGCAAGGAAAGATCTTTTACTAGCATATGTTGGACCTACACCTCTCAGAGCTATACCAAACCACATGACCCCAACAACACTAGATGATTGCTCTTTAAATGAAATAAAAAAAGGGTTTTTAAAGATCTATCAACCAGAAATGAAATATTCGCAGCTCGTATGCAATTTGAGAGGGCTGTAAGGGAAACATCCGAATCCTTAACTCAATTTTGCTGATAGGCTAAAGAGTTAAGTAAACCTTGTAAATATTCAGTAGGAACAGTCGATGAAAGACTAAGAGATAGGTTTGTGCGGGGTGTTAAAAACATAAAATTAGAAATTGAAATTAGGCAAAGGTGGCCAGCGGAACAAACGATGATGGAGTACGAGTATCTTTTAAAACAGTTCTTGATTTAGCTGATACCATTGATAAGGCCCAAACTGAAGTTCAGGAAGTAGGGACTATGATAATAAAATAAACAAAATAAAATTATATAAAGTAGTGATGATAAAATTATAAACAAAATCAATCATAATCCTAAAACAGGAGAACATAGTTTTAAAAATTTTAGAAACCAACAAAACCAATGCTGGAATTGTGGCTACGAACGACATCCTATTGCTCAGTGTCTGGCAAGGGATGTGATTTGTAGGCTCTGTAATCGCACCGGGCACTATTCAAAAGTTTGTAGAAGTGGTAAGAGTAGTAAACAAAAAGTTCAAACTGGAGGGAGAGATAAGGAACGATGAAAAAAATAGAGAAATTAGGGAGCGATGAAACTGAATCTGATGATGACGAAGTAAATTTAGTTAGGAAAGTAGGAAAGCACCCAAGGCCTGTAATTAAGGTTAAAATTAATGGGCAAAGTTGGGACATGGAGTTCGACTCGGGGCTAGAATTTCAACAATTGATAGAACATTATGGGATAGATTAGGAAATCCGAAATTTGAAGAAACTAATATAAAAGTTTCAGGGTATGGAAAAAAGTGTTAGGTAAATTATCAGTCAATGTAACTTTAAAGGGGATAGCAAAAAGGCTAAATGCATGCGTGATTGACGTCACCGATGTTCCTCTTTTTGGAATGCCGTGAATAGTGGCTTTTAATCTAAATTTACCCTCAGAGGTGCGGATATGCAAAATAAAAAATGATGAAAGCAATAATGAGGATGAAAAGGCATTAAAGGAATTAGAAAAATTTAAAGTAAAATATAAGGAAATATTCAATGACGAATTAGGCACGGCAAAGGGGATTAAGGCCAAAATATTTTTGAAAAAAGATGCTAAACCAGTAGCATTCACAGCTAGAAGGGTTCCTTTTCCATTAAGGCAGGGGTAAAAAATGAATTAGAAAGGTTGGTAAAAATAGGAATTATAGAAAAAGTAGATCCTAGTGTGACACCTATAGAGTGGGCCACCTCAACAGTAAATGTAATGAAACCTGAGGGGCAGATTAGGATTTGTGGGGATTTTAAGGTAACCTTAAACCCAAATATGATAGAGGACAAACATACTATGCCTACTTTTGAGGATTTAACATCCAAGCTAGTAAATGGAACAAGGTTTACTGTTATCGACTTAAAGATGCATATTTACAAATTGAGGTGGACAAAGATTCCAAACAGTACCTTGTCATTGCTACACACTTTGGTTATTTTTTCCTACACCAGATGCCATTCGGAATTTCATCTGCACCCGGGCTATTTCAGCGTTATATGGAAGAAGTGTTTGGGGATCTTCCAAATGTTGGTATTTTGTTAGACGATATTATCATCACTGGTCCAAACAGAGAAATCCACATTAAAACAGTCAATGAAGTGATGAATAGGCTTAAAGAACGAGGGTTGCGAGTGAAATGGAGCAAATGCAGATTCTATGAGAAAGAGGTTAAATATCTGGGACACATGATCGATGAAAATGGAATTCATCCAATGCAAGAAAAAATAGAAGCTATCAAAAACGCACCGGCTCCGGGTAATGTTCAACAATTAAAATCATTTCTGGGAATGGTGAATTATTACTCTCGATTCGCACCCAACTTACAAGGGCAATGCAAAGTATTACATCAACTGCTGAGAAAAGGCACACTGTGGAAATGGACTCGCGCCGAAGAGGAATGTTTTAATAAAATTAAGAACATTATCACAAGCGATGCTATTCTGGTACCATATGATTTAAAGAAACCAATTAAAGTTGATTGTGATGCGTCTGAAAATGGATTAGGTGCTGTGCTAATGCACCAGATGATTGATGGATCGGAACGGCCAGTAGCGTATGCCTCGACTGTATTGAACTCGCAGAGCAAAAATATGCTCCTATAGACCGAGAAGCATTAGCTTTAGTCTATGGAGTGACTAATTCATCAATACATTACGGCAGGGAATTTATACTAGAGACTGATCACAAACCACTAGAAAGGATTTTCGGAACTAAAAGAGATTCATCTAAAATCACGAATGGCAGATTAGTTAGATGGGCATTAAAACTTAATAGTTATCAATACACAATTAAATATAGAGAAGGGTTGAAAATGTATGTGCTGATGCATTGTCTCGTCTACCTGTATATCAGAATGAAGATAAAGCACTATGGAAAAGCAAGGCAATAGAAATTAAAACCTTAATAAATGGAAATACAGACAGCTTGTATGACAAAGGACATTTGCAAGAGGTAAAGAAAGTAGAGGATACATTAAAGAAAGTTATAACATATATTGAAAACGGATGGCCATATAAGAAGCATGAAGGGGAGTTAGGAGAATACCAACGAAGAAGATTAAATAGAGTGGGAAGATGGAGTGCTAACATGGTTAGAGAAAATTATTGTGCCCACTAAGTTATGGAATACAACTTTACGCATTCTACACAGAGGCTATCCAGGAGTTTCAGCTTTGCGCCTTAACAAGGTATTACATCTGGTGGCCAGGGATGAGTAAGGCAGTAGAAGAGTTTGTTCGAGGTTGTGAAGCATGCCAAGAACACCGGGATAACATAGTGGAAGTTCCTCTATATCCCTGGAATGTACCCAGTCGACCGTGGGAGAGACTGCATATTGACTTTGCAGGGCCATTTGAAGGACATCAGTGGTTGATATTAATTGACGCATTCTCTAAGTGGATTGAGATTGGTAAAGTGAAAAAGATCACAACTACATCAACTATAAATAAACTTCGTGAATGGTTTAGTAGATTTGGCATACCATCCAAGATAGTATAAGATAATGGGCCACAACTACTAGTAAAGAATTTAAAGTATTTTGCAAAGAAAATAATATTAAACACGTAAAAACAACTCCATACCATCCCAAAACAAATGGCTTAGCAGAGAGGACGGTGAAAACAATCAAAAGACAATTTTTAAATTGCAGAAAAGAAGGGAAAGACCCAAATTTAGCATTGCAGTCTTTTCTGATAAGTTATAGGAATACACCACAACAAACTACAGGGTTGTCTCCGGCAGATTTGCTGATAGGTAGAAGAATCCCTACATTAATGGACAATCTTCGGCCTAACCATAAAGAGACGATACAAGAACGCATATGGAAACCAAAAAAGGTATCATGATAAAAAAAGAAAACGAGAGAATTTGAAAGGGGGATGAAGTATGGGTAAGAAAGGAAGATGGGAATGGATGGAAAGCGGGAGTAGTGGAGGACAGATCAGGAGAACTGTCATACAAGGTTAAAGTCGGAGGAGTGAGTAAGAAAAAACATGCAGATCAATCAAAGAGAAGGAGCTAGAGAAGTGGATAGCAGTTCTTAGGAGGGAGGACTGTAATGACAGCCATGTCATTATATTTATATTGTTTTATAATGTTAATTTAATCTAAATAATATATTAGTTTCAAGGCTTAAACTATACTTATTATAATACTCATCCGATACGAGTCAGCAGAATTGCAGAACCTTGTTCAGGAAGGTATTTACGAAAAAATTGAGACCGGTTCTAGCCATTACACTTTTTATTAACAAAAACACCCCTGGGCTCTTGGTCTATAACATTAATGAAATAAACACGAAAGATGACAAATATCGTCTTATCAGTTAATTTAAATACTCGTTACAACTAATTTAAACGATTTAATGCAATAAAAGAGCAATTTTGTGTAAAAAAAAATAACAATAAATATAAATTAAAACACTATATTGTAATTTTCACCTTTTTTTACTTAAAAAGTTTCAGTTAATTTTAAAACTCATGAGTACCCATTTAATAGGGGTTTTCCAATGAAAGAGTGACTTTAGTGAGCTTAAACACTCTATAATTAATTAAAATAAATCACATCAAGAAAAAAATTAAAGATAAATCATCAAAAATTAGAAAAAAAAATAAGAAACCCAAATACATATTTTAATGTTGATCACTCTTTTGTTATCAATTTCTTATCAGCGACTGTGGCACTGCTAATAACACATGGTTATAAACAGTTGACAGCATGGGGAAAATAACAGGGAGTCAATGAGGTTAAAATTTTATATTAAACATTGGTTCCCAAACATTATTTTCCCTCGCTGTCAACTGATTAAAACCTTGTGCTATACCAGGCCTGGGCAAACTACGGCCTGCGGAGCATTTTTATGTGGCCGCGGGCAAAATTAAAATGTTTGGAAAAAAGATCAAATAAAATTAAAATTTAAAAAAATATTAGGTATATAAGCAAATAAATTGTTTAATTCAAACTTATTATGAAAAATTAGATATCAAAATAAGGAAATGATGGATTGTTAGTTTAACTTTAAAGTTTGGAGAAACAAAAACTAGTAAGATAAAAAAACAATTACATAAAGAGCGGCCGCCTTTCATATCAATTCTCATTGTCGGATTTGGCGAATTCTAATTATTTTAGCGAATTTTTATTTTCAAAATAATAAGATAAAAAAAGCTATTTTGCCTTCTGTGAATTGCCAAAAAGGAGTAGATAAAATACAATCCCTTTGATCATTTTTTCATAGGAATACTTTTTGAAATTATTTTTACACCTAGTATTCTAGCAAAATTTGTCTTTAGTTATATTTCAAGATCTGATGAAGATACTCCGTTTTGTTTTTTTCCGTTCAGTGCTAAAGTTCCCCAATTCTTATTCTTTGAGAATAAATTTGACTTTGGTAAAACACCAGCGTAACAGCAATTTGTTGCGGGTTTAGCATACTTTAAAATTTAAGGAATGCGGCCCGCGACTGGCTGAAAAAAGACTAAGCGGCCCTTTGCTAGAAAAGTTAGCCCAGGCCTGTATTATACTATAATTCTATAACAAAGAAAAATTCTACAAACCTTAGCTAACAGCCTCTCTGATGTGTTTTTCTTAGATAAACACACAAATATAATAGAAGGAAGTATGATGCAAACAAAAACTCCAATTGTAGAGCCTACGAAACCCAGAACTGCTTCTATGGATGGCACCAGCAGCCCTGTTATGAGAGATAGAGTCACAATAAGTAGTGTGATGCACTGGAATTTGGTTTCCGGGATGTTGGATGAGCCTTCTATATTACTAGACAAGGTGCCCTGTCAAAAACAGATATAAAAAGTACAATGAATTGAGCTGTGGAGTGCTTTATTAATGAATAAAAGCCAAACATATTTGCCTCTCCACTGAAGTAATATATAAATCAAGGTATAATAAGTAATAATAATATAAATCATGAGTAATAAATCAGTAAGTAATAATATACATGTAAAAAAAATCAGACATGCATGATAAGCTGATAGCTGGCTCAAAAATAAAAAAAAGTTGCTAAAATTGAAATAACTGATCATGAGCCTTTTAGGATTTAAATTATTTTTGGTTAATTTTACAGACACCAATTGGCACACTGATAACATAAGGTGAGTTTAACTTTTTATCGTGTTTTCGTACTTCTGTATGTTCTAATTTAAAAATGTTGTATTAAATTCTGTAAATAATTGTTACCATAACTTAATTTAGAAAAAAAATTAGGAACTATACTGAAGGTAAATAACATATTTTTTAAAGATTTCGAAAAATATACTGACGAATATATAACTTAAAGTTACAATTATTATGATATTAAAAAACTTTAGGTTAAAGTTGTGAATTATTAAGTTGTTAACTTACCCATGGAAGGGTAAGTTCACTCATATTTCTCAATCTTATATAACGCCATGGTTTAGTTAGTTAGTTCAAAATGGTTAAAATTCAAAGAGAAAACTTACAGAAGTGAATATAAGTGAGTAGATACTGGCTCTGCAAGGGAATATGACGAGAGGGAACGAGACAGCCACTGATAGCACAAACCCAAGCTTTATCACATAGCTAACCACTGACGGACTCAGATTTATAAGCAAGTTACCTGTAACAATCAAAAGTAAACAGTCAGAGGGCTACCTTGCACTTCGTTAAGTGAAAAAAGCAAGGGAACAGGGAATAAGAGAAAATAGCAACAGGTAGAACTCAAAAGATTAAAATTTTGAGACGTCATCACAGTGAGACTTGGTTACATTGTCAATTCCCCTAATCTACTTGCCTGAAGACACTATGGCCTGTATTCAAAGACATTTTTCTTACCTAAACCTAACATTTTCCTTAAGGAACCCTTAAAGTTTCCTTAAGGAGACCTAACATTTTCCTTACCTAAACTGTAAACCTAACATTTTCCTTACCTAAACTGTAAAACCCTAACATTTTCCTTACCTAAACTGTAAACCTAACATTTTCCTTACCTAAACTGCAAACTAACATTTTCCTACCTAAAACTGTAAACCTAACATTTTCCTTACCTAACTGTAAACCTAACATTTCCTTACCTAAAACTGTAAACCTAACATTTTCCTTACTTAAACCTAAAATTTTCCTTACCTAAACTGTAAACCTAACATTTTCCTTACCTAAACTGTAAACCTAACATTTTCCTTACCTAAACTGTAAACCTAACATTTTCCTTACTTAAACCTAACATTTTCCTTACTAAACTGTAAACCTAACATTTCCTTACCTAAACTGTAAACCTGAAACCTTACCTAAACTGTAAACCTAACATTTTCCTTACCTAAACTGTAAACCTAACATTTTCCTTAAGGGCTCCTTAAGGAAAATGTTAGGTCTAGGTAAGGAAAATGTCTTTGAATACGGGCCTATTACTTAGAGGGAGTACATAGCCCTAATAACACAGTAATCAGGGATCTGAAAGTGATACAGTTTTCATCAATTGCCATAACTGTACTTACTTCCACTCAAAGAGACTAATACTTATAGGGAATACATAGCCCAAATAACACAGAAATAAGGAAAGTGAGACAATTTCCATGAGTTGCCATATCTGTACTTACTTCTACTGGAGTCTCCCTACAGGATGACTAGAGACCCCCACCCCTCTACAACCCCTTTGGTAGCTCGCATTCTACAATCGGGGAGCATTATTCAGTGACATCACATTAAATCACTTAATACAACACAGATAATTAAAGAATATATGCTATAGTTAATAATTACAACTTATTTTAAATTAATTTTACTTAATTTAAGACAAAATAGTCAAAAATAATGATATATTTACCTGATATTGAAATTATTATGAAAAACAAAAATGACGTCACTAATGTAGAATTATGGCACCTAGCTACCCAAGTATTATACCAATACTCCCTTTAAGTATAAGTCTCTTTGGGTGGGACTGTCACAAGCTCTCAGTGGCGCTCATTCGACTCCAAACCTCCAGTCTATGATCGGCTTCCGACCTCTCGGCTCCTATTTCCGATTTATAATTGATTCTTGTTGATCCCCTCTTAATTAATTTTTAAAAGTTAGTTAGGCCCCACTAACTTGACCCCCTTAATTTCAAGCTCATCAAAGCTGGCTATTACCGCCTTTGTTCTTCTCAACCTCTGGTTTAGTGTTTGCTCCACACACTTGCTCCGACTACAATTCTTGGAATATTAAGGTTAAATACAATTCTTGGATCATTAAATTAGACCCGAAAAAGAAAGGATTACACCCCTAACCGCACACAAGAAACAATAGCCAGCTTTGAAACGGATGGTTAAAGTTGAGAGGGCAACATAGTTGCAACCTATTGTAGACAGAAATAGTTTCATACGATACAGGCTTAGACTATATTGTATGACACACAGTTAAAATCAGTTGACAGGAAAATAGAGTTAAGGAATCAATGAGGGTGGTTCAATACAAATTGTCCCAGATCCTGTTATTGGCATTCCAAAATGCGTAATAAGAACCCAACTGAAACAGTCTTTGAGAAATGCCTTTGAAGAAGAATGGCGAAGCTCACCTGGGTTGAGACAATCAAAGCTTATGCTTTCTGGCCCTTCTCAGAAACGCACTAAGCTCATTTTGTCACTAAGCAAAGGGGCTTGCCACGACTTAACTGGAATTCTTACTGGACATTGCAGACTCAATAGACATCTGCATCTAATGGGTCTAGTGAATAGCCCGTTATGTAGATTCTGCAAAGAAGAGGATGAAACACCAGCTCATCTCATTGGGTCGTGTCCTGCTTTGAACCAACACGTTGGCTGGATTTCAACTTATTTTATTTTGAACCAGACCAGTTAAAAAAATAGAAACTGATAAGTTATTACGATTTTGTCGTTCTACTTGGATTTTTAAGAAAATGGAAGAAACGCAGTGACTCTCCTTTTAAATTTATTTCCTTTATCTCACTATCTACAACATTATCTTAAATATTATGTATTAATTCTTACTATATATATGTGTGTGTGTGTGTGTGTGTGTGTGTGTATATATATATATATATATATATATATATATATATATATATATATATATATATATACAACACATAAAATTTGACAGCTTGATTGAATTTGTTTTTTAAAGAAGATTAGGAAACAATAACAACTGCTGTAAATAACAGATACAAGAACTAAAGAAAGAGCTGTTGAACTTTGTAACAAATAAATCTTTATAAGAACTGACACTTAACTTGGTTGTAAAAAGCAATATTAATTAGTAATCAATTATGACTTTTCCCATTTCAATCAAGTGAAACATCATTTGAAGGATTGCTTGTGGAATTTATTTTTGTTTACTTAAAATTGTACAATTAATATTTTTGATTACTTAAAATTGTAAAACTAAAATTTTAGATTACTTAAAATTGCATAACTAAAATTTTGACTACTGCAATTTGTATATTTTTAATTACTTAAAATTGCATAACTAATATTTTTGACTACTGCAATTTATATTTTTAATTACTTAAAATTGCATAACTAATATTTTTGACTACTGCAATTTGTATATTTTTAATTACTTAAAATTGCATAACTAATATTTTTGACTACTGCATTTGTATATTTTTAATACTTAAAATTGCATAACTATATTTTTGACTACTGCAATTTGTATAATTAATATTTTTAATTATTTAAAATTGTATAACTAATATTTTTGATTATTTAAAATTGTATAACTAATATTTCTGATTACTGAAATTGTAAAAATAATAATTTTGTATACTGAAATTTGTAAAAATAATAATTTTGTTTACTGAAATTCGTAAAACTAATATTGTTTTATACTAATACTTGTATAACCTTAGAATAATACTATATATAGAAGGAGCACAGGGCCGTAAACACAATTGTAATTCCACTGATAACACGAAAGCCGGTTGACTGGTGCAACTAAGTAATGCTGCCAACCTGACAACAAAACATTATTTTAAATATGTGTCATAAATATCTATTAATGAAGAAAGATCGTAAAGAACAAATATAATAACTTAAAACACCTGCTGAGTATTTAATAAAACTGGTCTTAAATGGCAAAAGGGTGGCGGAATACAAGAATCTACATTTAGTTGACGAGGACTACTTATTATATATAATTTTAATAAATACGTTAAACTACAATTTAAAATGCTTTAATATTGTAATGCACCGATATTTACATTAGTATTTTATGAATAATCAATCATTAATTAATAATAGACATAATAATTCACCAACCGGAAGTATTGCCAACTCTTTTTTAGAAAATTTATATTGTTAGGGTGGCAGCATTACTTAGTTGCACCAGTGAACCGACTTTCGTGTTATCAGTAGTGCTCCTTCTATATATAGTATTATTCTAAGTGTACAACTAATGAAATGTCACTAAAAACAAACTTTCTATAATAAACATGAATAAAAAAGTAATGTTTGTTTCATATAAGAAATACATGTATATCTGTGCTCTGTATGCCTTGCATTAGCATGGAATACAAAGCACTATAATCTCATACAATTCTAATACGGCAGAAATTTATTTTAACTTCACTCATAGACATTTCAAAAGTTTTCTAAACCTTCCCGCCATCAAACTAACGACTAACATATATTGCTTCCAATTTCATCGTAACAATTAATGAACCCCTAGTACACTCTTAAACAGTTAGGTACGTTAGTCCACAACCAAGGTCATATCAGATATATTTAACCATAACACAAATACTCATTTATTAAAGTTAAATACAGCAACCAATAAGTCAACCAAATATTTTCATTAAAATTCTATTCCATGCAACTTAAAAAATATTTTTAATGTTCCTTCCATACTTAGTTATAAGAATTAAATAAATAAACTTTTTAGTAGAGTACCCTTAGTCAATTATATCAGTCTAAAACATACTTTAAAAAATGCAGAATAGTTTGATTTAATTTACAATTTAAAAGTTACATATGGTATTAAATAACACTAATACAAGCAAATATGCAAAATCATTTAATAAGTATTAATATGTTATATTATAATTAAAACAAAATATTTAAATTAATTTCTCTTTAAAAATCTTTCTTTATGTGTAATCGATTGACAGATTAAATTTTTAAAATTAACAAGTTTAACAAAAAATAGTTAAGACAATTAGATATATGTAAGTTGATAAAGTAGAAGAAAATCAAGTTGTGAGCGATTTTAAGTTCAGACTTAACAAAAGTGACAAGAAGTTTTATTTATAGTATTTTTATTTTGCATTTGAAGTTTACATTAATCATCAATGGATAGTAATTTCTCTGAGTAAAGAAGTCTGTACAATAGTTTTATCAGTGACCCCCCCCCTCGACAGATTTGTTTTTTAAGCGAATAAAATATAAAATCAGTTTATCAAAAACTAGTTTAGATGTTTAACTGTTGTGTTAAATGAGTGTTAACTTAAAATTTGTGTAAAAGTTTGGTTATAAGGAGTAATAGTACTGAAATAAGATTAGCGAACAAAGATGGAAGTTAAGTGTTTGTAAAAAAAGATGAGGGTTTAGTATGTAATTAATAATAAGAGTTTATTGAAGAACATAAATATCCTAGTTCATATTTAGTTAACAAATAGTTAGTAGTTTGTAAACAAATAACTTTTTAGTAAGTAAAAATAATGACAGATTGTTGATAATAAACAAATATACTAAAATGAAGGTTTTTAAACAAACATGACATCTTTTTGTTAGTAAACAATAATGACACTTTGTTATTAGTAAACAATAATGACAGGTTTTTGTTAGTAAACAATAGTGACAGGTTTTTTATAGTAAACAATAATGACAGTTTGTTCTTAGTAAACAATAATGACAGATTTTTGTTAGTAAACAATACAACTGACAGTTTGTAGTTAGTGTTGTTTTATAACAAAGATTAAAGTTCATAACAAAATTTTTCCGTTTTTTTCAGTAAACAATTGACAGTTTGTTGTCAGTAAACCAGTTTGCTGTTGTTCCAATACATAGTTTGCAAACAAAAATAATAGTTTGCTGGTTAGTAAATGTTAGTAAATAAAGATGACTGTTTATAGTTATTGATAATTTATTTTAGTAAATAAACACGATAGTTTATTGCCTACATACATACATACTAAACTAAGTCATTGACAATTTGTTGTTAATAAAGTTTTTTTGTAAAAACATTAAAAAGCCAACTTTATTTACTTATTTTAAACTGTAATTTAAAAAAA
Organism: Microvelia longipes; assembly: GCA_018340805.1. Taxonomy (NCBI): domain Eukaryota; kingdom Metazoa; phylum Arthropoda; class Insecta; order Hemiptera; family Veliidae; genus Microvelia; species Microvelia longipes. The sequence goes on from JACMZG010000007.1 coordinate 294,450, forward strand.
AAGTATAACGTGTCTTATAATCAGATTATCAAAATAAATGAAATGTGTATCAATGTTTCAAATTTGGCACAAAAAATTAATTCATGTTCAAATTTTTACATTATATTTTAAACAATTTTTATTATTATATAACATCATCTCTTATCTCCATATAATTACAACACTTTCTCAAATCTTTATCAGTATTATTATTTTTCTTTATCTTGGTTTAATTAAAGCACTTAGAAAAAAGGATATCAAATTAAATGATAAAACAGAACAAAACTAAAGAGTCAGTATTGGAGATAAAATATTTTACAGAGTGATAAATCACTAGATTACGCTGTGATAGCAAAGGCATTTTGATTAAAAGAAGTCTAACTAATCTCAATAACCAGTTATTTCAAATTTTTTGCTTTATGTTTTAATGTTTTCTTTTAGTATTTAACAAATTATATTTTTCTTTTATATTTTGACTTTTTATATTTTAATATTTGAGTTTCGATAGATATCAATAGTTTAAGTGAGTAAATAAATTATTACTTTAAATTTGGCTGGAAATATATTTGTTTACTATTTACTTTCAAGAAACATTGTAAGTAAAGTGTAGTTATGAATGCGTTTAACAATTAGTGAGGAATAGAACAGACAAAAATAATTTAAGAACAAAACAGAGCAGATTAATATGTTACTGAGGAATTGGACATATGTCACACGATTAAGGGAAAAAGCAATTGAATAAAGGATTGAAAAGAAATCAATCAACATTTAATAAAGAATAACCCAATAATACATGGTCATAAGTAATTTAATCGATGTGTAAAAAATTGTAACTGTTAAAGAAAAACAAATACAAAATTATTTGAAGAACAAAACATAGCAGATTAATAAACCTTTTGTTTTTTCTAACTTTTCGTAAGAAAAAAAGTGCTAAGTTTAGCTTAAAGAACAGTCTAAACAAGTCAACGATAAATTTTAGCATGAAGAACTAATAACATAAGTAATTAGCAAATTTTAGTTTGAGGAAATAATTAAACAACTCAATAAAAAATTTGGCTTGAAGAACGAATTAAAAAAAATCAACAACAAATTTTGGCTTGAAGAATTAATTGAACGAGTAAACAAAAAAATTAATTTGAGAAATTAATTTAAACGAGTCAACAACAAATTTCAATTTGAGGAATTAATTAAATGAGTCAAAAACAAATTTCAATTTAAGGATTAATTAAACGAGTTAACAACAAATCTCAGCTTGAAGAACTAATAAACAACAGTTGACAACAACATCAACAAAGAACTAGTAGACACCAAAAGTAAATTTCAAAGTTTAGGATTTCACCAACAAGGAAATTTAAGTAAAAAGAATGAGAGGAGAACATATAATGTTAAAATAAAATTAAAGTGCAATATTAAAAAAAATAATAATAAATAAAAAAATAAGATTCAGTAAAAAAAAAAATTAATTTTTTTACGTTATAACAACTAAGTAAAAATCTTTTTTTTTAAAGGGCATAAATAAATATATATTTATAATAATATACATAATACATTTATAATATTCATTTATATTGGTATCATGATCACCTCAAAATTTTTAATTGTTGCCGGGTCACTGTGTCCATTTATTGTGACGGTAATTTTATATTTTGTTCAATACAGACTTAATGAAAAACCATCTGAAAAGGTCGTAATATTGAAAGTTTTACCGATCCTATCATTGGTAATATTTGTTTGTATCTGTTCATTGATTTTAAGAGTAGAATGGAAATTTTGGTTATTGATTAGTCTAGGGTTGGTAAGTTCTAGCGTCGGTGACGCGTTTTTGGTTTATTCAGGTTCCGATAGTTTTTTAAAAGGTATGATTTCCTTTGCGATAGCTCATGTATTGTACACGGTAGCATTTGGTTTCACACCGTTGAGGCCTTTAATGGGTTTAATATGTTTATTACCAGGTATAGGCATGTTAATTGTATTGATACCGAAAATAACAGGGATTTTAAAGTACGGAGTTCCCGTTTATGCAATACTGTTGGTGACGATGGTTTGGCGTATGTTAGTCCGTGTATCGCTTCACTCTGGTCCCCTAAATCCAGCTATAGTGTTTACAGCTATCGGCTCTATATGCTGGGCGGCATCTGACTCTCTACTCGCTTACAATGAATTCCACAGTCAGATCCAACACGCACAGATCTTCGTAATGATAACCTATTACATAGGACAGTTGGGCGTCTCCTTAAGTATATTTAATGAACACAGTTCATTGCATGTTTATTAAATAATAGACAGCTGTATTAAATTCTTAAAATTGGTGGCACTGACTAAGGGCTTCATTTTCCAAATAATGTCATAACTTTAGGGAGATTTGATAATAAGGTAATTTATTTAAATTTGTTCAATATTTTAAGGCAATTCGAGCCATCAATGATGACAAATGTCGAATGATGGAACAGTTCCTAGATGTAGCATTGCATTTTGCTTGTTACATTTCCTAGGTGTCTCTCGCACAATTATATTGTGTCAAATTTTTATGCCTTTTAATTTAATTATATGTTCTTATATTTATTTCAAAAGCAATGAACTCTTACAAATCAAAGCACTTTCAACCTAACAAGAGGCCATCATCAGTGCTAGCCTGACAAACAATATAACACAATAAATCAGGCAAAATAAGAGATGGTTAAACAAAGAAAAAAATTAACAAGATAAAATAATAAAAATTTATAAAGCATGAATCAAATAAATCAATAAAAAATTAAAAACAAAATCGATTGCTAATATCCTTGAATGCAAAACATGGAGCTTTAGATGCTTTGGTCCACTGGCTGTTAACTACCGTCCTCAACATAGAAGGGTATAAAAGGAACTAAATACAATATTCAGCATAGCTTTGGTAAAAAGTAATAAGATTGATTTGTTTGATACATATCTCAGATAAGTTTTATACTTACTTACCAACTTGATAAGTATGATACTTACTTACCAACTTGATAAAGTTGATACATACTTTACTTTTAAAATTAATTAATTTTTTTTTGTTAAGCCATCTCTCATTTGTCTGATTAATTGTATTATATTGTTTGTTAGGCTAGCACTGATGATGACTTCTTGTTAGGTTGAAAGCACTTTTGAAATAACAAAGATATATTTGCGGAGATAGTTCTTCTTTTATTAAAATGAAGAACACCATAAAAGCTCACCTTACTTCTTCTTAGATAAAAGAATACTACTTCCATAGATAAAAGTCAGTTGAAATGTAAAACCCCATAGTAAAGGATAGGATGTTAAGAAAATGATTTGAGGCGGGAACTCAAAACTCTTCCCATGGTTGCCTAAAGGTTACTTTTTTCCAGCTGTCTTTTAATTAATCATATTTAATAAAGATTTTATAAATAATAAATAACATAAAATATTTATAATTATTAAAAAAAAATATTTTTGTACTAATAAAAATAATTTTAATGATAATTTTTTGTTTATTATCCTGTTAATTAGGCTTGGTATATCAAGAGTAACGTATTAAAATAATAAGGAAAAAACAGGTGCATGGTACCTCGGAACCATGCATCTGATTCGCAACTCTAATCCTCACTATTTTGGGCTCGCGGCTCCAGGCATTCAGGAGTCCCCTATCCAGGCACTGACCACGCTCAATGCTGATTAACTCTTATGATCCAACAAACAGCCTAGATATACTTGCCTTATTGAACAAAAATTTATTATACTTATTTTACTCAAAGAAGATATACTATCAAATTACTGAATTAACTCATTTTTCAATTTTTATAATTTTTAAAAGAAATTAATACAATGCTAAGAATGAGATTAAAATTTATTATCATCACCTAATTTAAGAAATGCAAAACATCTATGACAGTGGAAAAATCCATCTGGTCACCCATTCAGGAACTGACCTTGCTCCATGTAGCTTAACATTAGTGATCCAACAAACACTCGATATACTTGAACAAAATTCCAACTATATCATTTGATACTACTGTTTTTTCAAAACATGAATAGTTGGCACAATATAATTGTGCGAGAGACACCAAGGAAATGTAACAAGCAAAATGTCATGTCCCACTCTGTTTCGTTACGTCTAACTCATCAGGGCGCCAACAGAGCCTAAACTCACTCTGACCTTCAAGTCAGAGTATGACGAATGTCAAATGATGGAACAGTTCCCAGATGTAGCATTGCATTTTGCTTGTTACATTTCCTGGTGTCTGTCGCACAATTATATTGTGTCAACTATTCATGTTTGCAAAACTCGGTAGTATCAAAATTATATGTTTTGCTTGCCATGCATCATGGCGGTAAGAGAGCACTGCTCGTCTCTGGTAAGTACTTCACATTATATTCTTCGGAATTAATTGAAGGTCAGAGTGAGTTCAGGCTCTGTCTGCGCCCTGATGAGTTAGACGTAACAAAACAGTGTGGGACATGGCATTTATGTCGAGCCATCAAGTATGACGAATGTCGAATGATGGAACAGTTCCCAGATGTAGCATTGCATTTTGCTTGTTACATTTCCTTGGTGTCTCTCGCACAATTATATTGTGTCAACTATTCATGTTTTGCAAAACTCGGTAGTATCAAAATGATATATGGATCATAAAAGTTAGCAGTAATGACCAAGGTCAGGGCCTGGATGGGTGAACACTGGGAATAAAACAAATCTATTAAATTCTGAGGACGAGCGAAGCTAGTTCAAGGACCTGCTGCAGTACATGTGGTGGTGATTTTTACATTCTGAGGATGAGCGAAGTGAGTACAAAGTACATAGGATCAGGGTAGCAAATCCAATGTGGTGTGGAAAAGTTACGAGGTACCCTGCACCTGTTTTTAAATTTATTATTAAAGCTCTATTCCGCTTAAAAAAAAATTAACCCCCCCTCAAAAAAAAGTTTCAATGTTGTTAATACATTTTTTTAAGAGTTATTGATAAACTCAAATTGATAGGATTATTGATATGACTCAAACTGTCCCCAAATACGTTTAATATTGTCAATACAATGCTTTTTAATCTTATCAGTCATTGATAAGACCACGTATAAATTTATTGTACTGTCATAAGTGTTTAAAACCCAAGTACAGTTATATTTATGTAACAAATTGCATAATAGTCAACTAAACTCTTAAACAATTTATTTATTACAAAAAATATAAAGTTAATTTAATTAAAAAGCAATATGTTTCAAAAATTAAATTAAATTAAAAAAAAGTATTAATTGAAAAAAGTTTAATTTTAAAAATAAATAATTATTATTTTAATAATAATAATAATAATTTTATATATTATTCATTATTATTTATTTATACTTGATTTATCAATAAGAATTAAACATAGTTTTTTTATTTCATTTATTTATTCATGTTTAATTTTATGTGTCAATGATTTAGGTATTAATAAAACCATTTAATATCAAGTTTTGATAAAAATTGTTAAAATATATTAGATTTACTTTTTATTTTTATTTTGGGTTCATGAAGAACAATGAATAGTTTTAAAAAAGCATAATGTAGATGTATAAATACATAATACAAACACACAAAGTGTGAAAATTGAAGACATTACGATGCATAAGTAAACTTAGACAGCGACCAATATTCGGATTGATACAAATCAGACTACGGTTACAAAAAGGCTTCCCTCGGGACAAACGTCCATATTTACAACAAGAAAGACCTTTTTAAGCAGGAAAGTTAAATATTAAAATCTGTTTCCTTCCAATTTTTGCCGAATCTCCGAAGACTCAAGCCATCAAGCTCAACCCCTAAGCTACAACTGCTCAACCAAGGAATTAAGGAACATACTGATAGAACAATTTAAATACAAAATAAAAAATGCATGAAAAATTAATCTTTCTAAATTTTAAAGAAATACTGCGTTATTAATAATTAAATTCAAATACTTACTAGTATATTCAAATAGTTGCTATTAAATTATATATAGTAAATTTAATGTTTTTTTTCACCTTTTTGACTATTATTAAAAATTGAAGTAACAGTTTTGATATTTTAATAATAATAATTAATGTAATTAAAAAAGAAAAAACAAAGGGTTGGCAGAATAAAACAAAATATCTGTTAAAGATTTGTTAACCTCACACAAGTCAAAAACAAAATTAACCATACTAGAGGAGACAACATCTTTATAACTACAGCACTATACTATAACTAGAGCACTATACTATAACTAAAAAATACCTCTGTAAGTTGAAAGGATTTTGTCATAAATAAATTAATTTAAGTTATATTTAATGGGCAATTAAGTCCTTAGTTTTATTTGTTTTAAGTAATTTAATTAATTATTTATTTATTTCATATGATTTTTTAATTTGCTTGTTTTATATTTTAATTTTATTTTTATTTGTTTTAGACTCGAGATTTTTTCATTAGTGTAAGGCTGTAATTTATACTTCGCACAAATTACATAATTGACTGAAATTGTATTAATAAAAATTGCATAAGTTTAAGGCGTGCAATTTGTCCTTAATTTAAATATTTAAAAGGATATAAATTTGTGTTAATTACAGATACAAAAATTTATAGGTAATGGTGGTCACTTTAACCTAAACCTGGCTGTGTCAAAATAATAACATCAGTGGAGTAAATTATTTCTCTTTTTACTTCTTAAAAGAAATAAAAATTATTTTCATTTATTTTAAACAAATGTAACAAATATTATTAAAGCATACGAAAGTAAATAAACTTAAAACGATTTTTAAGTTGAAAAATTGTTTTACTAAGACAACCCAAAAGACTCAAGGCTATTATTAAATTTAATCATTTTAGAGAGCATACATTTTTTTTAATTGGAAAAAAACCAAAAAGTTTAATTTTGTTTTTTTTTAATAGGATTAAACATTAGGTTTAATTCCCGTTCACAATGCCAGTAGAAAATAAAACTGAAAAAATTATCAAACTATTATTGTTGTTATTATCGCCATATTTTATTTGCATAATCATATACTACTGTATAGAACCATCTGGACCAATAACAGACGACAACACACTACAAGGGTTGTGTACTTTAAAAGTAACGACTACACTCATGTTAATAACTTACGTGTTAAGTTGTTGCTATGCCTTTCAAATAGATTGGAAATTTTGTGTTTTAATAAGCGTCGGTTTAATATTTGCAATGGTAGGAGACGGTTTGTCCGTTTACCAAAGTAAAATGGATAATAACTACTCATATTTGTTAGTTTTATACGGCTTATGTCATATTTTTTACACTATAGCTTTCGGCTTTAAACCGTTAAAACTAATAATAGGTATTTTCACTGCACTTCCGTTTATAGGTTTAATAATGGTATTCGTCCCTAGAATAGAATCCGATTTGAAATATTTACTAACTATTTATACGCTAATTACTATAATCATGATTTGGCGAATTTTAGTTAAAATATCATCGACCGAAGGTCCGTTGAATGTATCTATTATAGCTACTGCTTTGGGCGCAGCGTGTTTAGGTATTAGTGAAAGCATAGCTCAATATGATAGGTTCCATAGTGACATAAGATTTTCTAGTGCTATTATACCTGTAAGTTACTATGTGGGACAGTTAGGAATCGCTTCAAGTATATTCATATTACCTCATCAATTGAGACCAAGAGATCCAAATATGCACATGTCTTTGGATGAGTGTTACCAAGAATTATGCCCAGGGTGTCCATTTTAGGGTGTCTCTTTTTTGACCTCTTATTGAAAAATTCAAGTGCAATTGTATTTTTGTTTAAATTAATTTCTAATCAAATAAACTGTTCAGAAATAGTTGACACAATATAATTGTGCGAGAGACACATAGGAAATGTAAAAAGCAAAAAGCAATGCTACATCTGGGAACTGTTCCATCATTCGACAATTGTCATCATTGATGGCTCGACATAATGTCATGTCCCACTCTGTTTTCCTTACTTCTAACTCATCAGGGTGTCGACAGAGCCTGAACTCACTCTGACCTTCAATTAAAATTCCAAAGAATATAATGTGAAGTATTTACCAGAGACAAGCAGTGCTCTCTTACCACCATCATGCTTGGCAAGCAAAACATATTGGTAAATACTTCACATTTACCAGTGTTAGTTAGGTTAAGAAGGTCAGAGTAAGTTTAGGCTCTATCTGCGCCCTGATGAGTTAGACGTAAAGATACAATGTGGAAAATGACATTATGTCAAGCCATCAATGATGGCTTGACATGACAAATGTCGAATGATGGAACAGTTCCCAGATGTAGCATTGCATTTTGCTTGTTACATTTCCTAGGTGTCTCTCGCACAATTATATTGTGTCAACTATTCATGTTTTGCAAAGTCATTCATTGTTTTTATTTAATTATCTATGTATCATTATTGGAAGATGATCCGTAAGTAAAACTTATTTATTTACTTAAATGGATGTCGCTTTAAAACTGTATTTACAATAAAGTATATTATTATTTTTTCTGTTTATTTTTCTTTCCCAGTTAAATAAATGGCTAACAATAGATGAATTGACAGGCAAAGCCAAGTCAAACATCTTTATTTTTTTCCGTTTCATTAGGTCGAAATTGCACCAAAAAAGCCAATGTTGGACAACAAGCTCTTTGTAGCTCTCTGTTTACACTATTTTAAAAGTTAATAGTAAATTTACCTAACTGGACTTTGAAACTAGACAGGTAATAAAAATAATACCAAGAAACCATATCGAGTACTAACCAGAGAATGGTTGGTTGCAAAAAGCCACGTAGCCAAAGAATCCAACAGCTATATAGAAAGTTGTCGTCATATTGATGGCTGATCTAATGATAGAGTTCATTCGCTCCATAGGAGTGCTCGGTAGCGAGTCAAACACTTCGAACAACTGACTGCAAAATAACCATTACCAACATAAGAAAAGTTTAAACAAGTGTGTATGTAACAATGCAGTAGTGCCATCAATAAATTTTTAAAATCACATATGGGTTGAGAATATTGTCCGACATATAAAAATCATGTTAGAAAGCATACTCCAGTGCAAAATTGAATACTTGAAATGGAATTAAAGTCAATTTTAGTTGACAAGAGGGCAGGGGGGGCTCGATTCTGCTTCTTCTTCTATTTCCAAAACTTTATATATATATATATATATATATATATATATATATATATATATATATATATATATATATATTATTACGGTGTTATTACTACCGTAATTTAATAAAAAAAAGGTGATTAAATAAAAAAGAACGATATTAATGTGGATCGACCATTTATAATTAAAAAAACTTTATCACATTATTATTAATTAAATATCAAACTTATCAATTATTAAATCATTGCTATTACTAACGTTTAATTTTACTTTTATAGAATAATTTTACTTTAAGAATAATTTACTTTATAGAATAATTTTACTTTATAATTTAGTTTACTTTGCTACATACTAAAAAGGGTGAGTTGTCGCCGGGATCTCGTATCGAGAAAACCTATCGCCACGAAATCCTAGGGAGAACTGAAGGGGCGACGCGGCCCCACCGCTAGGCACAGCAGTACATGCTAGCGCACACTAGAGCGCAGTGGTATCGATATCATAGACAAACACTCGCATAGATACTAGACGCTAGGGCCACACACTATAATCCCAACGTCTAGCACACAACGGTTTGTCAACAATACCGACACCACACACTCCAATGAGCTCCAACATACCCTAGAGCACCAACAGTAAGCGCAATGTTACAATATATATATATATATATATATATATATATATATATATATATATATATATATATATATATATATATATATATATATATATATATATATATATATCCCATATTACTAATTTGTATCCTGTCCCGAAACTCCCTATACACTTAAAACCTTTAATTCCGACCCTTTGATCCCATTTTTTGTCCAAGCCACTTAGACCTCTTATGTGGATTCATTGATTTCCTTGACTCCAGTCTTTCTACGAACTTGATAAAGGATACACACACCTGCAATATTGTAGTATATTTTATTTTATTTGCCTCTCTTTATTATTTATGTAAAAGTTAGTATATATAAAATATATATAAATCCATCTTGTAGAGCTATACAGGCCTCTTATTAGTAAAACAACCATATGAGCTCATTTTCCTTAAAATTAAGTTCCATGGTCTCTGGATCATAGAGATATTATTACTAGAGGGGCTCTGTTGGTTACATTTTGAAACATCAACAAAAAAACCTGATCACTGTTGACAATCAACAAAATCAAATGAAATAAAATAAACTTTTAGAAACATCACGTACTAGAAGATTTGAAATATAAAACATCATCAATGAGTTGGAACCTGAAAATAATTGATTTATAATAATTTTAACTCACTTTGAACCACTGAGAGCCTCAAAATGCTTTTTCAGGCCATTCCTTGAATGTAGATAGACTATGCCCTCTCTATTAATATATTTCTATGCTCTAGATTACATAATCCTATACTAATGCAGAATTATAGTAGTTATCATAGAGATACTATTACTAGAGGGGCCCTATAGGTTAAATGTTGAAACATTTAAAAAGTAACCTGACTACCTTCGCTTATAAATACAATCAAACATCAGTACAAAATTACAATAACTTATATGACTTTGAACGTTAAAAATACAAATCAAAAGACAAACAATGTGCGGGAAGCCGAAATTAATTAATTTATTACAACATTAACTTGATCTTCAAGGAGGTTTTATTGAGGATACACAGAGCCCCAAAAAGATGTTTCAGGCCTCTCAATGTATTGAGATAGGCTATGCCCTCTCTAGTATATATCTCTATGGTAGTTATAGTACTATAGTCTAGTTAGTCCCTGGTAGATTTAAAAAAATTCAAAGTTGTTCCTGAGTTTATATAAGTAGGAGACCTATATAACCTATTAACTCACGTTTGACAAGACAAAGCCATAGAAAAGATAGGAATACACTGTAGCACGCCAGCAGGTCTCCAGAATGATACTTTATCCAGCCAATCTCCCGCTATCAGATGACTTGTCGCTTCTCCCATCACCTACAAATCAATAAGCATGGGTTTCTTATTTTTGACGATTTACACTTCTCATTGATGAATGAACTCCTTTATTGCATTAAATTGTTTAAATTAGTTGTAACCAGTATTTAAATTGACTGATAAGATTATATTTTCCAACCTTTGTGTTTTATTTCATGAAAGTTATGAACTGTTACTTTTTGTTCAATATTATAATTTGAACAGTTATATTATAACTGAACAGAACATATTATAACTTATATTGAACAGAATATTATAATGAGTGACAGTTTAATATAATACTGTTTTTTTTATATTTTTAATAAAATATAACCAGGTTATCTGTAAGCACCAGCTTAAAAACAAACAAATCCCAGTTTGCAGTGATAGGAGCCTGATTCTGTATTTAAAATCCTGAAAAAATCAAAGTATTTACCAATGAAATATTGACAATTTTTAGAGCACCAATGGACGTTCAATAATTTTTAACACATTTATCACAAATTAAGTAATAATTAATTAACAAAATAAGAATTTCGATCGTCTCCAATGCTAATCCTTATTAGATAAACATATTTTTGATCACCCTTTTATTTTCCTGCCATATTTCCCCAAATAATATTAGTAGTAATATGGGGGGGAGTGGTAGTAACTACCAGGCAAGTAGGCCACGTTGTTGGGCCCTTTTTGCCAGCTTCCTAAGATAGTGTTCTACTCCTTTTAATTTCAAGTGTAGGTATATTTCATCTTATCTAGACAGAAGAGCCGTGAATTTCTATGGTCCTTCTCGTGCTTTTTCAAGCAATCATACATATTTTCACTGACTCTATAGTCTAGTAAAAACTAGGAACAACATTGCCATCGCTGTTAAACCAAACCTCCATACACTTTTAAACTACAGCAGAAAACAGGATAGTATTATAATGAATCTACTATAAGGGTCCTAAATTTTGCCTATACCCAGTTTCATTTAGGGCAAGGGATCTTTAACAAGAAACGCACAGGCCGAGGCTTTATGTCTCTTTTGAAGGACGTGGTACACAGAATTTTTATCCCCCTCATAAAAATCCCAGAGGCCCGTGCTGGGATTTAACCCATGACTATAAACTCGGAAGTTTAAAGGCCATTCATTCTGTGTATTGGCCGCATACCTTAACCACTACACCATGGGTGTCTCCCTATTTCCCCAATAAGTTAACATTAAATATTTCATAAACAAACAAGAGAAAACGATCATGTATTAACTCTTTCTTATTTAATTTGTAAACACAACATGCATCAAAGCTATTGGCTATATCCATATTTTTATTTGAATCATTAAAATACAATTTATTATAATGAACCATTTTATATATTCATAATTAATAAGTAAAAAAACATACATTAATAATTTTATCACTTCAACAACCAGAAGTATGGCCAACTCTGTATTAAAAAAAGATACTTAAATAAAAAAAACATTTTACTTTGTTTGGTTGGCGGCCAGTTACAGCCATGCTTAAGACCACCAGTGATTTGGCTTTTGTGTCTTCACAAGTGTTCCTACTAAATATAGTATTATTCTAAACATTTCTACTACAGCAATATTTATCCCTATTAGGGAAGTCAAATATTTAGTAACAAGTTTACCTTTAGAACAAGACAGAAGTAGAAAGCAATGGACGCAGCGCACAGGGTGCTCAGACTCTCCACATTCCTTAGTAATCCCAACGGCAACACTACAAACACCCCCAGGCCTGCCAACACCGTTCATAATAGTTGTTAAATTAATAAAGTAATTTAGACAAAATTAAAATACTCAATTGCACGAGACCATCTGGATGTACCATCTGTAAATTGATTTAAGCTAAAAATAACATTAAATAATATATATATATATATATATATATATATAATATATATATATATATATATATATATATATATATATATATATATATACTACTTGGCCACATGACTCCAAAACAAAAGGCTTTAGGCCTCTTTGCTGCTTGTCACAGGATCACGGTTAGTGATTTTATACATATTTTATAAATATATATATATAATATATATATATATATATATATATATATATATAATATATATATATATTTTATAACAGAAAATATGAGGTCTTTTTGTCATCGAACCTGGCTATACCTTCCGCAAATATTTGAAACGACACTAACGCACACTCTTCATTGGGTCATGTTATCTTTGATGGCTTCTAGTACCCAAAAGCATAATAAAAGTGAACCTTCCAATTTACTATTTTTTATATTTTTGCAAAATTTGGTGTTGCATGCAATACCCAAAGTTAACTACACATCACCAAAAAGAAGTACTCTTTTTACAATAAAGTCCCCTAGCGCTACCGTTTACAATAAAGTCCCCTAAATTTTATTAATTTATGGTTAAAAATTTAAGAGGTGGGGGGGGGAATTTTAGTCCACATTGTAATTAATGTATAAATAATATCGTTGACATGAATGTATCAAATCATTGCCTTTTTTAGGCACCAATAATAGGATTCTTAAATCCTAAAGCCACCAATCTCATGTCTAAACTAAGATTATAAGACAATTTACCAATGAGAACTGAAGGCCTTAAAGCATGTGGATGTTCGATGCCAATAACTTCGGCCAGGATCGTAGGTCCCAGGTCTCCCACTACGACAAAGAAAGCCACACATGTGCCGAGCATGAATCCAATGATACACAGTTCCACTATCAGCTTTCCACTTCTTCCTAATACTCGAAATGCTGAAAAAAACACATGTATGATTAAAACTCGAGTTTATATGATGAAGAAGCTGAGTCAAACCTGATGGGTAGTGGTTAGCATGACGACCACTGCCCCAGAACATCTGAGTTCAATCCCAATCAGGACTCTAGGATTTTCATGCCAGGGAGGGAATCTTTCCCATTCTTTTCACGTGCTGTACTTCAAAGGAACATTAATCCGGAGGTTCTAAAGTCTATGCGATGTCAGGCACTTGTATAAGGTCACTAACCCTAAATCAATCTGTGTTTAGGAGCCTCATTTGGCTTATATAAAATATAAATGTTTCTGCGTTATGGTTCGAGAGCATGAAGCGTAGTTCTGGCAGTAGGGCACAAGTTTTTTTTATTAAGCTATAGAAAACTTATAGTAAAGTCACAGCTCTTCTGTGGATTAGATGTAAAATGCCCTACACTAGGACTCATAGGGTAGAACACTATCTTCTATCTAAGGGAGTTAGCAAAAAGTCCTAACAAAATATTGTATTTTTTTAACAAAATAAAAATTACAAAAACTTTGCATGTTAGCAGTTTATAAAGTCTTATAAATATATAGGCCAAAAATTAGAATAAAAAAATGTGGACGTCGAGCACTAAAGTTTCAACTCCTCTGACTTACTATTTGGCTCTCTGATAAAAGATATAGATAGTCTACATTTTAGATCAAATAATTTTGGCACCTCAAAGCCCCTTCAAAGTCCAAAATTGACTTTAAAATCAGTTTTTGCCCTATATCAGTGTTCCAGTTGGTTTTATAAAAACAATCAAAATAGCTATTTAATTTAAGTTCATTAAGGTAAAATTTTTAACAGATCAATTTTTTAACCAACAAATTTGGTTTAATAGAACCAAAAAAATGATTAGTCATAATTGATTTTGTTATATTTATAAATGTATTATTTTTTTAAACAATAAGCCGGGACATTTAAATGCTGTCTCATCACCTAGACCATTTTCAGAAATGATAATAATAATAACCAATTATTACAGGAAATACAAAAAATCATACAATACATATTTTCTTGTAAAAAATATTTTTATTTTTTTTTTAATTTCAACTTCCTAACTCATGAAAAAATTTATATAAAAAAGGTGTATTTCAGAAATTAGGCGTTTTCGAATAAAGCATATTTTAACCAGTATAACCTTCATGACTTACACCATTTCTCCATAAAGCCCCTCTTTTATGGTTCTTTGAATTTTATGGGTATCCCCCAAACCCATAAAATTAAAAAAACTGATTTTTAATTTATACATTTGATAAAAAAAATTAATACGTGAACGCAACATTTTTTTAAGAAGTTCAAAATATACTAAATTTTTGTTTTTAAATACAATAATAAACATTTAAAAAATGATATAAAACTTGTGTTTTCTCATTGTTGAAACGATAAAGAAATCTCGAGGTTCTTATAAAATAATTATTATAATTTCTTACCGCAACATTTCAATAGTTTTTCTTTTGCTCCATTATAGCTGATTTGATAAATAATAACAGGCTAATCTCGTAACTACATACTGTTAATATAAACATCACTATCGACAATATTTATAATCAACCCACAATGAAACAAAGTCATTTATAGTTTAATTTAGTTACTTTCACTAATTTTCAACAAAAAAAATTTATATTGTGCTTTACTTTTACTCATTTATACCCTCAGGTAATATAGAAAAGTATTGCTGTTTTTGCAAAAAAATCTGAAAATCGGGAAGTCACCTGAATTATCTGTTTGAGGTGTTTTTAAGATCACCGAAAGATTTTCACATAGTTGTCTGTTATGTATGTGTGAGTGGATGTCTGAGAGTTGAAGACTTGGTACTAAAAATCATTCTTAAGGCCTATTTGTGCTAAATCTCAGGTATTCAGAAATATTTTTTATGGAACGCCAATAACCTGCACGTCCAGAATTACAGTTCACCAAATTTAAAACTGTAAACAACGCCTTCGACAGCTTTGCTCACCCTACATGAGTAAATTACAATATTTTTATTCTCATCATCACCCCATCTAAGCACTACCTCACTCGTATGCTGAGTAACGTTTATGCATCCAAAAAACAGTAAATAAACTTGCTGTACTGAAACAAAACTAGTACTTAATTTATTACGCAAAGTACAGCTTGGTACCAAATCTTTAACTTTCCAATTTATTTGATAAAAATTGAACTAATGCTGATGAGATTGAGTAACCAACATAAGGATACACACTCCCAAGAGGAAGTGTAAAACAAAGTGAAAACAAATAACCATCATCAAATAACAGGCAAACATGACATTTATGTCAAATCCCTTCAGTGACACCCTATATTAGCCATACAACATAGACGTATTATACTAAAGAAGACTTATCAGTTAAATTTTGGAAACATCAAAAAGAATAACCCATAGATTTAAACAACAAGGTAAATTTGACAGCCTGAATTCAAGAGTAAACTCATTCATTGATTCTATGCCAATAACTTATAGCTATTACTTCAATATTTAACCCCACTCCACCGCATAGACATTATTGAATCTCTAAGCACCAAGTAGACATTTTATCTCCCACCAAGTGACATGTAATACATGCGCTATATCAGAGGGTTTAATTAGCCTGAATGTACCAAGATTTCCACAAAAGTAAAAAGTAAAGAACAAATGAAAATTAACTGACTTTCCCAAATCCCACTTTCACTTTCTATTTCCTCTTAACGAAAATAAAAAGTGAAAGTGATTTGGGAAAGTCAGTTATTGTTCATTTGTTCTTTAGCTTTTTTAACTTTGGTGGAAAATCTTGGTAACTATTTCAGGCTATAAACCTCTGATATGAGCAGAATGTATTATCATGTCTACTTGGTGGAGAGGTAAAATGTCTACTTGTGTAGAGATATAATGTCTATGCGGTGGAGTGGGTAAATTGAAGTAATAAGCTATAAGTATTTGGACATAGAATGCAATGAATGAGTTTACTCTTGAATTTTCAGGCTGTCAATTATCTTGTTTTTAAATCTATGGGTTAATTCCCTTTGATGTTTCAAAAGATTTAACTGATAAGGTCTCTTTAGTAATAAATCGTCTATGTCTGTATGCTAATTTAGGGTAGTCACTGAAAGGGATTTGATCATAAATGTCCATGGTTGCCTGTTATTATGATGGTTATTGATGGTTTCACTTGTTTTACACTTCCTCTGTGGGTAGTGGATCTCTTTATTTGGTTACTCCATCTCATCAGCAATTAGTTCAATTTTTATCAAATAAATGGAAAAGTTAAATTTGGTAAAGTGTACTTTGGCGTATAAAAGTAAGTACTAGTTGCTGTTCAGTACAGCAAGTTTAGTGTTACTGTTTTGTTGGATCTAAAGTTACTCAGCATCGAGTGAGGTTTAGTGCGCTTAGATGGGGTGACTTGAATGAGAATAGAAACATAACTGTAATTAAAACTATGTAGGTTGAGCAAAGAGCTGTCCCGAAGCGTGTTACACAGTTTCAAGTTTGGTGAACTGTAAATCTGACGTCAAGGTTATGGCGTCATAAAAAATATTATTGAATACCTGGATACAACAAATAGGCCTTAATGAATGATTTTATGGTACCAAAGTTTCAACTCTCAGACATCCACTCACACATACAAACCAGACAACTAAATGTGAAAATCTGTTCGGATCTTAAAAACACCTCAAACAGATAAATTCAGGTGACATCCGATTTCAGAATTTTTTTTGCAAACACAATACTTTTCGCCTTATATACCTAAGGTTATAAATGAAGTTAAAGTAGAGCACAATATAATTTTTTTGTTGAAATTAGTTAGACAATAACTAAATAAACTATAAAATGACTTTGTTGAGTGTGGTATATATTGTCGATAGTGATGTATATTAAGTAATGTAGTTACGAGATTAGCCTGTTATTATTTAATCAATCAGCTATAATGGAGAAAAGAAAAAACTTTGAAATGTTGGGTTAGAAATATAATACTTATTTTAATAGAACTCGAGTCTCTCCCTTTATGTTCAACATGAGAAACACAAGTTATATCATTTTTAAATGTTTATTATTGTTTTTAAAAAACAAAATTAGTATATCTTGGAACTCTTAAAAAAATGTTGCGTCACTATTCAATGTTTTATCAAATGAATAAATTACAAATCAGTTTTTTTTTTTAATTTTATGGGTTTGGGGGAACCCATAAAATTAAAGAACCATAAAAAGAGGGGCTTTTATGGTGTAACGTCATGAATGTTATACTGGTAAATATGCCTTTATTTCGAATAACGCCTAATTCTGAAATAACAACCCTTTTTTTATATAATTTTTTATGAGTTTGGAAGTTGATATTAAAGAAAAAATGATGTGATATTTTTTAACAGAAAATATGTATGTGTATGATTTAATGTATTCCTGTAATAAATTGTTATTATTATTAATCATTTCTGAAAATGGCTAGGTGATGAGCAAGCGATGAAATGTCCCGGCTTATTGTTTAAAAAAATAATAACCACTTAAAATATAACAAAACTCAATATGACTATCATTTTTTTGGTTCTATTAAACAAATTTTTGGTTAAAAATTGATCTGTTAAAATTTACTTAAATGAACTTAAATAAAAATAGCTATTTGATTGTTTTTATAAAACCAACTGCAACACTGATATAGGGCAAAAACTGATTTTAAAGTCAATTTGGACTTGGAAAGGGGCCTGAGGTGCCAAAATTCTTGATCTAAATGGTAGACATCTATCTCTTACAGAGAGCCAAATAATCATCAAGGCAGGTAAAACTTTAGTGCTCTAGGCCCACATTTTTTATTCGATTTTTTGTCTAATATATTTATAAGACTTTAATATAACTGCTACAAGCAACAGTTTGTAATTTTTAATTTTGTTAAAAATACGAATTTTTGTTTAGCCTCTTTTTGGCTAAACTCCTTAGATAAGATAGATATGTGGCACCTTATGAAGTCCTAGTACAGGCATTTTCATCTAATCCACAAAGAGCTGTGCTTTACTATAAGTTTTATAGCTTTAACTAAAAACAACACGTGCCCTACTGCCAACTACGCTTGTCATGCTCTCGGAACCATAACGCAGAAACATTTATATTTTATAATACCTAAAAGCTCCTTACACAGGGTTTATTTAGGGTAGTGACCTTATACAAGTGCCTGACAGTCGCATAGAACTTAGACACCTCCGGATTAATGTTCCTTTTGAGAGTACAGCACGTGAACAGAATGGGAAAAGATTCCCATCCCTGGCATGAAAAATCCAGAGGTCCTGATTGGGATTGAACCAGATGTTCTGGGTGGCAGGCCGTCATCTACAAATACACCATCGGTCCCCCATATCTTGACTATTTCAGCTTCTTCTTCATGTAATAAACTCAAGTTTTTAATCATGCATGTGTTTTTTTCAGCATTTCGAGTGTTAGGGAGAAGTGGAAAGCTGAGTAGTCGAACTGTGTATCATAGGATTCAATGCCCGGCACGTGCGTGGCCTTTTCTTTGTCGATAGTGGGAGACCTGGGACCTACGATCCTGGCCGAAGTTATTGTGCATCGAACATCCACATGCCTTTAAGGCCTTCCAGTTCTCATTGGGTTAATTGTCCTTATAATCTTAGTTTTAGACATGAGATGGTGGCTTTAAGGAATTTAAAAGAATCGTTATTGGTGGCTAAAAAAGGCAGATGATTGATACATTCATGTCAACCATATGTTTATACATCATTACAAATGTGACTAAATTCCCCCCCCCCCCACCTATNATAGGTATAGTTTCTTGAGAAAAGCAAAATAAAGGAATAGTCCGCCATCTTCATTATTTTGTTTAAAGGAAAAGTAAAAGAAATATTATTCAAGAAAAACAAGAAGAAATTGATTTGTCAACAACCAAATCCTTTTTTGCATGCGTTCATCATAAAAGAATTTTACTTTTTATTTAAGCTCAAAATGGCTTCAAAAGTGTTGCCTATGTATAATTTAAAGCCTGTCGAAGATCCCAATACTGTTTATTATTATAATTCTTCCATGTACAAAATGAGGAATATAAATGACCTAAATCTTAACTCTCAAACCGGTTCTATAAATAGTTCCGAAGTTATTTATACCGAAATTGAACAATCACAGAAGATCATATTCGACCATATAGCATCAATTAAGAAGCAGATCGAAGAAATTAAAACAATTTTAAGTAAAAGGAGTCAAGGTAAGAGTGAAAAACAAGTTAATGTTAGCACAATGAGTAAAAATGTGAAATCAGGTGTTACCAGTGAGATTGTTATAAACTGCGATGTCAATAATCCACCTTATTCTCTTCTAGTTTTAGATAAATTGACTAAAAACATTAAAATTCAAATAACGTCTCACCAACATTCGTCTGTCAAAGGAAAGAATAAATTAATCGATCAATTTAACAGTATAAAAGACAACGAAGCAAATTATAAAGTTAGATTAATATGGAGCGAACAAAAAGGAACGACAGTTACATTCGGTTATGTTCCCTTGTCAGGTGAAGTTAGCTTGTTACGATTTGTGCATTCGTTAGCGAAACAACAGTTAAGTATAGCTGATGAGATCAAACTACAACAACATTTGGATGAGTTGAACAACAATGGAGTTTCATCGTTTGAGAAGATAGTGAACGGGAGTAATCATATAGTAGGTAATTGCTTAACAGTTGTTGACATAGCTCTATGGAGTTGTTTAAAGTCAACCAAAATCGATGGCAAATTAAAACATTGGTTTCAACATTTTGATAAAATGTTGTCTTAAATTATATTGTACATTGAGCAGAGGGTGATAAAATAATTTGGATTTTATATTTTTGCCAAATGTAACACATTTAATTCACATAATCCCCAATAGATATTACTTATTTAAGAAGTATTTTGTAAGCATGTTTGTTTTTGTAAATACAGTTGGATAGAATCAACAAGTGACTTCACTCAAATGTTTCGTGCTGTCAAAACAAGTACCAATGTCATAAGCGTCTTCAGTAGAGGAAGTTTCACTAATGTCTTGTTGCATGTCATTGATAAAGGTTATTTTGTGTGACAGAAATTAGAACAAAATGAAGGAGATATATTGCTTAGGGGGGTATAGAGCATAGCCTATCTCATTACATTGAAAGGCCTGTAACATGTTTTTGGAGCTCTCAATGACTGTGTGTTACCTTATTGAAACCTCTATGAGTAAGTTAAGGTTATAATAAATCAATTGTCATCTGTTTTTAACATATTGTTTTATATTATAAATGTTCTAATATATAAGTTACTGAAATTTTCTACTGTTAATTAGATTATATGATAGTCTTTTATATTTTTATATTATATAATACTGTTCAGGTTACTTTTTCGATGTTTCTAAATTCAACCTATAGTAGGCCCCTCTTGTATAGTAAAATAGAATAGCAAGTGAACCAACTCTTCAAAAAGACTAGTCCGAGTTCCAAAAAATTTATTTTAAAAGATAATAAAGTTATCTTGATGTTTTACCAATGGCTGCCACTCTGTAATTGACACAAGATTGTCGTCATTATATTAAGTTAACAAACCTTCATGTTGTTTTATTTGCACCAAAAAAAAAAAAATGTTTTTATAGTTTTCTACTAATTTCTGTCACACAATGTAACCTTTATGACATAAGGCATTACCTCCTCTTTGATTACAATAGTCACTAAAAGTATCATTTCTTCTTTTGCCATTCCCAGTCATATCGAAAGCTTGAAATATGTGAGTAAAGTCACTTGTTAGTTCTACTACACTATACCCTCTTTTAATATATCTCTGCTAAATGATAACTTTCTTATCTTAACACATTGGCAGCCATTTTGAGAAATCAAATTTTCTAACCTGGTCCAAGGTTTCTAAGAAGTGTAGGTCAGTTAAGTGTTTGTCCTTAAAAAAACTTAAATAAACTGTTTTTTTAATGAAATACAAAACTCCCCTTAAAAGCCCTTTGTCATTTTATTAATGTTTTAAGTGTTAAAATATATTTTTATTTGATTATAATATGTTTTTCTTATTTTGAACCTATAATTCTTTTAACTTAACCTTTTTTATAAAAGTTAGTTAAATTAGTGCTGTGTAAAAAATAATTAAACAACCAATACACATAGAGCTTCTTCTGTGCTGGCTGAAGAGCCTCGAAGCGGTGGTCAAAGCAGGGATTAAAACCCTCTGTTTTTTAATGGTTATTTTCAGACTTTTTTGAGCTGGCAAAAGAGCCTCAAAACAGAGACAGAAGACCTCTGTTTTTAATGGTTTTTCTCAAATTTCTTCTGAGCTGGCTGAAGAGCCTCAAAACAGGGAATGAGACATCTGCTTTTTTAATTGTTATACTCAAAGCCATTTAACTAGACTCACCATTATGTATCTGATAAGGGTCAAGAAAAACAAGAATTCATAATTACTGTTCTATTTATTTTTATACACATAATTTTTTTATGTAATTTAAACAATATTTAAATAAATAAATAATACCTATCAATAAAAAAAAATCTAGTTCAAATTCATATTTAATTAAAAAGAACTATTTCTTGTTTTTTAAACAAACAACCACAATAATTAAAAAGCAAATAATTAATTCTTAGGCAAAAAATTGACAAAGCTAAATAAATAGAATTGTTTAAAAATTTAATTTAATACATTAGATAGTAAAAAAAAAAATGATTTTTAATATAATACATTCTATAAGTTTATGTTATTTACAATTAAATAAAGGTAAATAAAAAGAGTATATATTGAGTACTCGATAAAGGAACCAATTTATTTGAGTTCTGATAATTCTATTGAGCCCAGCATAGGCGATTCATGGTAAAAATCTTGAGGGAGGACTTTAGACCTCTTACTATATATAATGACTTAAAAAAATGTTGCAACGTTTAGAACGCTAGGTTTTTTGACAGGCGGAGAGAGACTCAAATAAGTTAAATTTGATATTAGTAGCTACAAAGCGGCAATATTAAAGTTGTATAAAATTGAGAGTTCGGCGTAGCAAAGTGATTTAACTCCCACGCTTCACACGGCCTTGAGCAAATTCTGTCATTTTTAGTTCCTCCGAATATCTGAATTGCAGCGCTAGTTATCCCTTCATCATTTTAATTTTCACCAACACTAACAACCTGTTAAAGCGGCTTTATTTAATTTAGTTTATATGTTAAAAACAGTGCTCTTTGTTAACCTTTGCTTAGCAATGGATATGCATAAACAAAGCAGAATGTAGGAACAACTAGCGCTGATTCGTGGCATATTAGTTGAACTAGATTCCCCCTTGATTAAAAGCTGGTCCATCTCAGGGAAAAAGGTAGAAGTCAGATCACTGTCTCTACTCCCTCATTTTTGTACTACTTTAGGCAGTATGGTTTTTTATACACTTACTCACACAGATGTGTGGGATATATATGTGTGTGAGTACAATGCTGTATTTTTAAAGAAAATCTAATCTAATTAACTTTTTGTTATTACTGTTAATCAAAATTTCTCATCTTCCTATTTAACTTCTTATTAACATGAATCTAAAAATAGATGTTGATTGGTAACCTTTGGTTGCTTAGTAAACCTATTTGAAGTAGGAAAAATATGATTAGTGAAGAATTTAGATCAGCAAGCCCCCCTTTCAAATAAAAAACCACTTCTGTCTCCACTACTCTTAACGTAAGTCCATTTGGAAATGTTAGGACATACGTTAGGGGAAAGGAGTCTATGTAGGTTCAAAATCTTTCATATACTTGGTAAGGTGCAAGATTTTAAGATAATTTATACAGACATGTGATTGATATTCATGAAAACCGGACTTAATAAACAAAGCTGTATAGATTTGAATAATTTTTTAAGGACATTAATGAAACCCTGTTTAATTAATGTTGTTTAATTAATGTGCCGGAATTTCTGGGTATCTCATGTATATTAAAGTCATTTTGAGGGGTGGGGAAAGGAGAAGAGCTGGGGGGTCCAGCTTCAACAATTTGGTTATTCTGTAGGAGCACCTATCCCCCAAGGTAGCAGAGAAAATAGTTAGCTTGTCAGTTATAATCAGTTAGACTCGTTTATTTTGAGTGTGACAGAAAAAACCAAGTACACAATGTTTAATTGATTATTAGATATTTGTTCTGACAATTTGTTAATTTTAATGCTATAGTGGAATAGGATTAACAAGTGACTTTACTCACATATTTTGGATTTTTGATATGACTGGAAATGTCAAAAGAAGAAAATTTTGGCCGCTAGGAATACTTGTAGAGACTAAAGTAATCGTAAAGGAGGTTATACCTAATGTCATGTTGCATCGATTCTTTTTCAAAAAACAATTTTTCGAAACCCGTACTAGTTTTTTTAGACGAGTCGATTCACTTGTTATTCTATTCCACTATATAAATTACATCTCCAAACGTCTTATTAATACTAATTTAAAATAAATATACATAATAATAAAAATAAGTGTTTAAATTTTTACAATAATTAAAAAAAATAGTCCTAGAGAGTTGAAGAAGCAAATACAATACAAAATAGGTCAAAAATACAGTGTTTCAATAATTACATAATACAAAATTACACGTTTTTTTCAACTTTTATTAGTACAATATTTTTATATAGTAATTTCATTGGTAATACATTTTTTGACATTAATTTTAGTTTATAATAATACAAGAGTTTAATTTAGGAGCCTGACAACTAAGAATGCTAATAGACAGCTCAGCAAAGATAACATGTTGGCTAAATCATGAGACATTTTTTCCAGTTCCCGCTACAAATCATTTTCTAAATATCCTATCCTTTCTCCTATGGAATTTTTCATGTAAACTGACTTTTATCAATGAACATTATATATAAGAGTTTACTTATTTTGAAACGAATATAAGAACCGTATAAGAACAAAATTTAACTTAAAACACATAATTTTGCCTTAAATATTGGACAAATTTAAATGAATCAACTTTTTCTCAAATCCCCCTAATAGTTACTGTATTGTTTTGAAAATAAAGGCCTTATCACCAATCAGTTCTGCCAACTTTAAGAATTTACTACAGCTGTCTATTAAATATTTACATGGGTAATTTACATCTACTTGAAGTCCTGTCAAGTTATGCCATTACTATGTTACTTTTAGTGTTAGTTTTCTTATATATAAATTTATGTCTTATCAAGACAGATTCAATAGGGGAAGATTTTACCATAGATTAAGACTTAGGTGTTATTGCATATCAGCTAATATTTGTTTGATAGCATAACATAATTTTTTTTGTTATTTGACTAATATAAACTGTTTATGTTGACAATTAAAACCTAGGACAAAAAGGAATTTAAATGGAGTTTGCGTTTCCACAGATGATTTATTATTATTACTTATTATTATTTTACTGGTTTCTGAGTTTTTGTTAAGTCTAACTCATCAGGGCGCTGACAGAGCCTGAACTCACTCTCGAAAATCTTGAAATTTTAAAGAAAATAGATACAAGGCTCTGAATAAAAAAAATGTGGGAGATATTATTATAATTTATTATTAACTTAATAGGTAAAAAGCAAAGTGCTAACAACTTAACTTATTAAGTAATAAGTAAATTACCTAAATAATTATTATACCTAAAGCATAATAAAAATAAGTTATTTTTAATAAAATTATTGTGTTTTATAAAATACATGTTTAGTTTGACAATGATCCACCCAAAAAAACATAATTAAATGTTTTCAAATAGATTTGAAACACATCTATATGAAGATTGAAATTACGTGCAATACATTCAGATTAATTTTCCAAACTCCATATAATCCACATCAACATATTAAATTCTCATAAAAGCATAGAGATATATTACTAGAGGGGCATAGCCTATGTCAATACATGAAAGGCCTGAAACATCTTTTTGGACCCCTCAGGGGCTCTGTGTAACCTCATTGAAACCTCCTTCAATAGTAAGTTAAGGTTATAATAAATAAATTGATTTGGTTTCCCGCACATTGTTTGTGTTTGATTTGTATTTTTAACGTCTACTATATAAGTTATTGTAATTTTGTACTGATTATTTCATTATATTTATAACGAAGGTGGTCAGGTTACTTTTCCATGATCCAAAATTTAACCTTTAGAACCCCCTCTAGTAATATTATTTCTATGCATAAAAGTAACACCAGGACTTTACAAAGTTGTCAGTTCCCATATTTATAATCGATATAAATAATTTACAATTTATTCATAATTCTTTTAAATTAATTTAATAATAGATAATAAAAATTTTAATACACAGTCTGATATATTTTAGAGCATAATAACTATTATAATAAAATATAATTTGGATAAAATTATTGTAATGACAAAACACATCTTGCTTTTAGCAGGTTAACATAAAAGCCTATGTTAACCTAAGGTTAACATAAAAGCCCATGTTAACCTAAGGTTAACATAAAAGCTATGTTAACCTAAGTGTTTTTGATTTGTTAACAAGAGATCAAAAAATAAAATATCTAAAATTTATTTTATCTCCGTTAATTTTTTTATAAAAATTACTTTAAAAAATTAAGGTAGAAAATTTGATACGGTATCCAGTGGATCTTATTAATTACTGTAAAAACTTTTGATTACCTTTGATTTGTTCCCTTAAACAATTTTTGGAGGGACAAATTCACTACAAACTCACTAGACACTAGAAGTTAAATAAAAGTAATGAAATTTGGAAATCTGTATATCGTATATCCCTGACAACATACAGGATACGTAGGCATATATATTATATATATATATAACAGGGTGGAACAATTCACTTAAACCAACATTAACCATTAAAATCATGGTGAACACATGGTCCTAGACTAACGAAAATGGTCTCTACCCCTAGTAAGTTGACCACCCTGAGTTCAAATTCACCAAATTTTTTTTGGTAATTACCCAAATGTGGTAATTTAATTAGCACTTTTCGTTTTTTATTGGTAAGTTTAAAAAGTCAAATTGGACATACCATGATATAGACTAATTTAGAAACTACATTATATCCTGAGAAATTTGATACCAATATCACAAAATTCCGGTAATTTTTCACCGAGCTATCGATCGACATACAAGACATAAATATTACCGGCATTTTTGGAACACAAAATGCACCAACCTAAAAAAATAGTTAAAGCATGGTCCTAGACTAACGAAAATGGTCTCTACCCCTAGTAAGTTGACCACCCTGAGTTCAAATTCACCAAAAAATTTGGTAATTATTACCCAAATGTGGTAATTTAATTAGCACTTTTCGTTTTTTATTGGTAAGTTTAAAAATTCAAATTGGACTTACCATGATATAGACTAATTTAGAAACAACATTATATCCTGAGAAATTTGATACCAATATCACAAAATTCCGGTAATTTTTTTACCGAGCTATCGATCGACATACAAGACATAAATTATTACCGGCATTTTTGGAACAACAAAATGCGCCAACCTAAAAAAATAGTTAAAGCATGATCCTAGACTAACGAAAATGGCTCTACCCCTAGTAGTCGACCCCCTGAGTTCAAATTCACCAAAATGTTTTTTGGTAATTATTACCCAAATGTGGTAATTTAATTGGCACTTTCGTTTTTTATTAGTAACTTTAAAAAGTCAAATGGACCATACCATGATATAGACTAATTAGAAACTACATTATATCCTGAGAAATTTGATACCAATATACAAAATTCCGG
Source organism: Microvelia longipes (assembly GCA_018340805.1). NCBI lineage: Eukaryota > Metazoa > Arthropoda > Insecta > Hemiptera > Veliidae > Microvelia > Microvelia longipes. The sequence continues at coordinate 321,832 of JACMZG010000007.1, forward strand.
TAATTTTTCACCGAGCTATCATCGACATACAAGACATAAATTATTACCGCATTTTTGGAACAACAAAATGCGCCAACCTAAAAAAATAGTTAAAGCATGATCCTAGACTAACGAAAATGGTCTCTACCCCTAGTAAGTCGACCACCCTGAGTTCAAATTCACCAAAATGTTTTTGGTAATTATTACCCAAATGTGGTAATTTAATTAGCACTTTTCGTTTTTTATTGGTAAGTTAAAAAGTCAAATTGAACCATACCATAATATAGACTAATTTAGAAACTACATTATATCCTGAGAAATTTGACACCAATATTACATAATTCCGGTAATTTTTTACCAAGCTATCGGTAACATTGTGATGGTACTATCACAATGATAGGGTATTTGCTTGTATGTCGTTCGATAGCTTGGTGAAAAATTACGGAATTTTGTGATATTGGTATCAATTTCTAAGGATATAATGTAGTTTTCTAAATTAGTCTATATCATGGTATAGTCCAATTAGACTTTTTAAAATTACCAATAAAAACGAAAAGTGCTAATTAAATTACCACATTTGGGTAATAATTACCAAAACATTTGGTGAATTGAACTCAGGGTGGTCGACTTACTAGGGGTAGAGACCATTTTCGTTAGTCCTAGGACCATGCTTTAACTATTTTTTAGTTGGCGCATTTTGTTGTTCAAAATGCTGGTAATAATTTATGTCTTGTATGTCGATCGATAGCTCGGTAAAAAATTACCGGAATTTGTGATATTGTATCAAATTTCTCAGGATATAATGTAGTTTCTAAATTAGTCTATACCATGTATGGTCCAATTTGACTTTTTAAGTTACTAATAAAAAACGAAAAGTGCCAATTAAATTACCACATTTGGTGGGTAATAATTACCAAAAACATTTTGGTGAATTTGAACTCAGGGTGGTCGACTTACTATGGGTAGAGACCATTTTCGTTAGTCTAGGAATCATGCTTTAACTATTTTTTTAGGTTGGCGCATTTGTTTGTTCCAAAAATGCGGTAATAATTTATGTCTTGTATGTCGATCGATAGGCTCGGTAAAAAAATTACCGGAATTTTGTGATATTGGTATCAAATTTCTCAGGATATAATGTAGTTTCTAAATTAGTCTATACCATGGTATGGTCCAATTTGACTTTTTTAAGTTACTAATAAAAAACGAAAAGTGCCAATTAAATTACACATTTGGGTAATAATTACCAAAACATTTTGGTGAATTTGAACTCAGGGTGTCGACTTACTATGGTAGAGACCATTTTCGTTAGTCTAGGATCATGCTTTAACTATTTTTTTAGGTTGGCGCATTTTGTTGTTCCAAAAATGCCGGTAATAATTTATGTCTTGTATGTCGATCGATAGCTCGGTGAAAAATTACCGAATTTTGTGATATTGGTATCAAATTTCTCAGGATATAATGTAGTTTCTAAATTAGTCTATATCATGGTATGGTCCAATTTGACTTTTTAAAGTTACTAATAAAAAACGAAAAGTGCCAATTAAATTACCACATTTGGTAATAATTACCAAAAACATTTTGGTGAATTTGAACTTAGGGGGTCGACTTACTAGGGTAGAGACCATTTTCGTTAGTCTAGGACCATGTGTTCACCATGATTTTAATGGTTTAATGTTGGTTTAAGTGAATTGTTCCACCCTGTATATATATATTATATATATAATATATATATATATATATATAATATATATATATATATATATATATATAATATATAATATATATATATATATATATATATATATATATATAATATACATGTATAATATATATATATATATATATATATATATATTATATATATATATATATATATATATATATATATATATATATATATATAATATATATATATATATATATATATAATATATATATATATATATATATATATATACATATATATATATATATATATTATATATATATATATTCCTTTGTCAAATAAATTTTGAGCAAAGGAGCATAATAGTCAAGGATCTTGAAATAAAGGGGATGGACGCACTAAGTCGAATTTGCCATACAACAAGTGACCCCATCGAAAAAAGAAAATGAGAGAATTCAACACGAAACACACGTCAAAAACCAACTGCACATGCTTGGTACAAAACTGCGCATGCTTACAATTCTTAAAAACAGCGCAGGTTTAAAATTTAGAGGCAAACTTACGTCACAATGGTTTCCATTGTTTATTGCTTGAGAAGGTTATAACAAAAACACACTTAAATTATCACTCACTGAAGAGGCAAAAGTATATTCCAAAATTTAAAAATTAAATAAGTACAAATGACTTAACAAGTACCACTAATGTAAAAATCACGAGAAGCACAGAAGAAAAGTTGAGAAGCAAACTCGACAACCTTGCCACATAACCTGCGTTTGGCGCCTTTTTCTTATTATAATCAAGTGAAGGGCTAAGTTGCTTCTAATTCTCTATCTCATACAACTTCAATGGGGTCAGAAAAGTTCCTAATGCGTCATCCCCTTTATTCAGATCCTTGATAATAGTCAATTGATAGTCAATTGATAGTCCTTTCTAAATATGTGATTTAGAAAGGAAATAACAATCACTAAATATTCATTTTTAGCTGATAATTTAGTATTCCCACCTTAAATGTTTTAGTGTTTCTCATGTAATGTTATGCTTATTTATCAAGTTTGTTATTCAAGTTATGCTGCTATGTTTATGCAGTCTATTTTAATAATTTATAATCTATTTTTCTTGTTTTGTTTTTTTTTTCATTTAATTGTAAAATTTTGACAATTGAGAAACTTTGTAATAAAGTAACCTCAAGTATGTAAATAAATAAATAAATTCTTATGTCAGATATCGTATCCCGAATGTTTGTTGGTGATATTCGATGTACAGATTCTTTTAATGTAATTTCTAGTAAGTTTTAAGTAAAATTGTTTCTCTAAAAATGGTTAGGAAGCAAGACAAAGGTAACCAAAAAGGTTTTACAATAATTAATTAATTGGACCCACTAGATATCATATTTAGTGTTTAAAAACATTACAAAATAAAACTTTAAACAAGAGAGTTTATTTTTCCAAACAAAAATTCAGTAAATTTATCATTATAATTTTTCAATAACCAAACATTACTTATTTGCAAAAGAATTACAGGGGGCCTAAATTGTCGCAGGCGTATTATTATTTCTAATAGTCAAGGCATTTGACTTGTTATTTTATGTCAAATTTAATTTATTAGTCAGATTTAATTATTCGTTTGTAAGACATCAAGATAACGAGTCAAACTACCTTTTACTGTCGCTGTCCTTACGACAACGCGGATATATTTAATACAACTTTTAAACGTTTTAACCTTTACTGATCATATATTTTTATTACATTAAAACAGAACTTAACTATAACGATAATGAACTTGAAAATGAACTTATTTATGAACTTGATTATGAACGTAATTATGAACTTATTATGAACGTAAAAGGTATTTGACTCGTTATCTTGATGTCTTATAAACGAATAATAAAATCTGACCAATAAATCAAATTTGACATAAAATAACAAGTCAAATGCCTTGACTATTAGAAATAATAATACCCTTGCGACATAAATGTAGTTTGATTGATATTGGGTTCTTTCGTGTAACCAGGCATCTCAATTTATGTTCAGATGTCTGATTTCACAAAATTTTAAAGCGAATTATAAGCAGGACGGTTTGTGCTGGCAGCAGGCAAAAGATTAAATAAAACACATTCTCGGACTTCTCAAAATTTATCGCAAACACTTCAGAAAAATCTAGCGCTCATAACCTAAAGATAACCTTTTGTTTTTATTTCAATCTTTTTCAATGTTTAATTTATTTCAAGACCTTTTAAGATGTAATAGCTTCAATGAATTTATTTTTATTTTTAATCAAAATATTTTCTTTATTTTTTTTATATAAATTAAATTTAAATTAACAAAACAATATTAAATTTAATTATACTAAATATATTTAATCATAGTAAATTGGTAACTATTTTTTTAGTTTTAGTGGTGAAACTAATAAATTTACAATAATAATTATTAATTATTTAATAGCATCAATGCTAGAAAAAAATTAGGCCACCGCTACGCACTTATTATGAATCCGGTACTCATGAGGTCTTATAACCCACTTGTTTAATCAATGTCTTGCCACCAGAGTCAACATCACTGCTATAAACTCACCTTTAATAACAACAAAAACTAGCTAATAAAGAGCAATCATACAGTTGAGCATAAACCTCATCAGAAATCAATTTAATTGACATTGTTTCGATAACCGTGACATCGCTTTTAACCAACTGAGCACAAATTATAGTTACATAGAAACTTTAATTTACCACTATAATATAAATAAGTTTAGTCCGTAAAGACAAAAAATTAACCTGATTTAAAAAATCAGCCCCAAAAATTAAAAAAAAAACCTTTTGTAACAGTTTTGGTTTTGACTAAATGACAACACATTAAAAATAAGTGAGCAAATGAATTCTATTGGCTTATTCCAACCCCCACCAGAAAAAGGAGTAAGAGCCCGTAGGATTGATTCCCTAACAAATTTTTAAGCGAGCAGTCAGCAGATCAAAACCAAAATGATTACAATAAAAAAGATTCATTTAACAACAGCAACAAAAATTAAATATTTTCAGTTCTTTACTGACACATTGAAGTGGAAATTTATATAATTAATAAATTTATATACTTAATAAAATTATACAATTATGAATTTATAATAATTAATAAATTTATATAATTAATAAATTTATATAATTAATAAATTTATATAATTAATAAATTTATATATTAATAAATTTTATATTATTAAAAAATTTATATTATTAAAAAATTTATATAATTAATAAATTTTAAAATGTAATAAGATACTTAGGCCTACAGTTATTTAAATGTATTAATTATTTAAAATATAATAGTTATTTGAATCATCTATTGGTACAGTTTTATTGAATTATTAGTAATTTATTTTAAACCATTTAAGTCTTTATCAATCAAGGCTGCATAAAGAGGGGAAAATGCACAAAAATGTAAATTACTTTTAAAAAATTCAGAGATTGTACTACTTTTGCAATTTTAAAATATGCAAATTGTTAATGGAGAGAAGTGGAGTTAGTTTATCTTGGTTAGTGGAGATAAGAGTAGTAGCTTTTCTGGGTTTGTAGAGAGAAGTTCAGTTAGATTATCTGGGGGGAAAGGAGAGAAGTATAATTCTTTTCTAGGTTAGTGGAGAAAATTAAAGCTATTTTATCTGAGTTAGTGGAGAAAAGTTCAGTTACTTTAAATAGGTTAGTGGAGAAAATTAAAGCTATTTTATCTGAGTTAGTGGAGAAAAGTTCAGTTACTTTAAATAGGTTAGTGGAGATAAGTGGAGTTACTTTATCTGTATTAGTGGAGAAAAGTTCAGTTACTTTAAATAGGTTAGTGGAGATAAGTGGAGTTACTTCATCTGGATTATTGAAGAGTAGTTTGATAACTTTATCTAGGTTAATAGAGACAATTGTAGTTCTTTTCTAGGTTAGTGGAGAGAATTAGAGTTATTTTATCTGGGTTAGTGGAGAAAATTTTAGTTACTTTTTACAGGTTAGTGGAGAAGTAGTGGGGTTACTCTATCCGGGTTAGTAAAGTTACTTCATAAGGGTTAGTGGAGAGAAGTGGGGTATCTTTATCTAGGTAAGTGGAGAGAAGTGGAGTTACTTTATCTGGATTAGTGGAGAGAAGTGATTTTAATTAATCGGGGGAAAATTTTGAGTCCCATTTGTTTGCTTCCACAATACTTCTCTTCTACTATTAATAGATTTAAGAAAGCAAAAGATGTACAATAAGATTTAATAAAGCTTTTCTAGCTGCAACCATTTCCCATCAATCTGTAATTTACACCCCTCTGATTCGACAATAGAGCCTTAATAAATAATTTAATGTTTCTTCAACAGCATAAAAGAAACATTACGTTCACTCATATAATTTAAATTAAAAATATAAATTCAAATTCTTTGAAATAGTAAAATTGGATTTAAATCTAATTGCTTACACTAATATTGTACACATTCAATACTTTTGTAAAAAAAATAATTAAAAAAAGAAATATACTCAATAAATTAATTATATGATACAAGTTATAAATAAAATAATTAAAAATTAATTAAAATTGGTAAAAGTCCTTTGATTGTTAAAGAACTGAAATTAAAATAATGTATTAATATACTTTAATACTAACAAAAGTAATACGACACAGCCATTCTTGAGTCTTGGAATTTGTATAGTAAAATTTAATTTTTACAAATGTTCAACAAACACATAGTAGTATTATGTGTACACATAATTTTTTTTTTGTTGAGGTTTTGCGATTTTTTGAAATTGTTTGTTAATTCATTATAGTGGGTTATACTATTGCACAGATTGTAATCAGTTGACAGCATAGAAAAATAGAATTGAAAAATTAAGGTTGGTCTGAGCTGAAATTGTGGGTGTGGTTTATCATCCAGGACTTACCTCATTGGCTCCCTTTCATAAACAATAGGGCTCTTAACATGAGGTTGATTTTTGTTTGAGTTTCAATCAGATCTTAAAAAGCATTCAAAAGTTATTGAGAGCCATAGAAACGCCTAGGGACAAAATACTTGTATATACTAACACACACACATAAATAAATAAATAAATATATATATATAAATATATAATATATATATTATATATATATATATATATATATATAATATAATATATATATGCTCTAACATAAATTAGAGCAAACAAGTTTCTTCTTGTTAGTTTGCTTACTTTCCGTAGCGCTGTTTTGTTATTAGCCACCTGTTCTCTATTGCTTATATTTATATTTTTAATGCTTTTGCTAACTTGTTGATTTTTTAACAGTTTTCATGAATTTTTCATGGCTACATAAGTAACTTCACGATTCATGTAAGTTTTCTTTCTGTTTTTTGCTCTTTTAATCTAGAAAATTGTTTTTGTTCTTATTTTACTTTTCTTTCTTTTCATCTCTGCCCATATTTTTATGTTATAGATGTCCTGAAGATGAATACATAACTTTGTATTTGAAACGTCGACAAATGGAAAATTAAAGTTTTATTTATAACCAGACCCTGAGTTGAGCAGATTTTATATAATATATATATATATTTTCACTAATAGTTTGCCACCTATAAAAGTAAATAAATTTAAAAGGGGGCTCAAAACAATCAGTTGTATAACAACATCGCAATGACATTGCAAATATTTTACAAAAATATGACAATAGTTTTATAAGTGATTAGTTGACAGCCTGTCAGAGAAAAGTGAGGAAGGAAGGCTATTGGTGAATCCTTCTCCTCTTGGAAGTAACACCAATGCAATTCATTTTTTACACCAATTCTTCCTTGACTTATCGACTGATAACAACCAAAACAATCATACCATACAAAGCCAAGACGCAAAAATTTGATGAAGATTATAAAACAAGAAAATTATTTGAAATCAATAATACTAAATAACTCTTAGAATTCTTATATTTTGGTTTGTTTTTTTTATTTGTTTGTTTTTTTTGATTATATTACATAAATTTAAATTTCATACAATGTTATATAAATAGTAAAACTAAAGCCCCCCCAAAGAGAGATGTGATGTCGATAAGTATTTTGGCAGATTTGTCCCTTGAGGTCAAATTTAATTCAAACGCTAGGTAACAGACTAGGAGATTAGGTTTTGATTTTTTTATATTAAAATAGGCCAAAGAAAAAAAAAACTTCAGAAACTGATAAATTACCACAATCCTTTTGTATTGAACTTTCCTCAGGCAAATTGGGTAATTGGCTGATTACCGCTGATTACCACCCACATCAAGCTCAGCTCCAGAAGTTTGCGTCTATTAGTGAGTTTTCAACTCTACTAACAGAATTATTAGCCACAGAGCAAGAGAGTTTATTTCCTTTGTTTACTCGCTTTCTCCGCTAATTTCTCGGCTTTTTTAACAAGTTTTTCTTTTTCTTTTTTCTGTTTATCACTTAATCTTCGCTCTTTCTCGACCTGAACAAATTGACAAAGAATTTAAAATGTGAACAAAGTATTTAGTATTTATTATTAGTATTGGCCCGGGCTATGCTCTCAGATTTTATGAATAGTATTTGTATTGAAATGATTTCGCCAACTTTAATTAATTCTTAGAGTGTAGTAGATGCAACCTACCTGAGATTGTTCCCGCAGGGTGAATACCCTGATGTGCAGAAAGGCCCTAAAAAGGGCATTTTTATTAGTATTAGTATCTAGTATTTATTTATTTTTATGTACTTTGTACTGCATTGTACTCGATTGTTCTAAATGTATTTTTTTTATATTTGTATGTTATCAATAAATAAAGGATTTTTTTGAAATTGAAAGATAATTGAATTTGTAAATACATTTCATCATAAGTGAGATTATTAGAAAAGACAGCTGTACTTCATCTACTAATTAATTATTGGTAGATGAAGTAAAAAGTAGTGTATTGGTGGTTTGGTTTAAAAGTATTGTGTTTGAAATCCGTTTCCGTTTTGATCCGTTTCAGGTGTTTTAAGACCATTTGAGTGAGTTATACAAAGTTGTCTCTATGTATATGAGTGTCTGCTAACATCGTAGCTCCTGGCTTATTTATCCTAGAGAGTTGAAACTTGGTACAAAAATCTATATTGAAATATAGTACTAACCGGAAAATAATTTTAATTAAAAATAATTTTTAAATAACTCCTAATTTAGAAGATATAAGAGAAAAAATGGTTATGACAACACACATTCCCTATCCTCTCTGTGGATCAGTAGACTTGTTCAGGGAGTAAAGACATTAGGAGAGAATCCTTTACTAGCCAGGACCCAAATAACCGGGTTTGCACTATGGACTCAAATAACCGATCTAGTGCTCTGGTTTTCTCCCCCGGTTTTAAAAACGGCTTCCATAAGAATCCCATAAGGCTACTCTAAGAATACCTTAAAGCATCTTTAAAAAACTTTTAAGGGACCTTACAAATCCTTTAAGGGACAGTAAAAATCCTTTAAGGGACCTTAAAAATCCTTTACGGGACATTAAAAATCCTTTAAGGGACATTAAAAATTCTTTAAGGGACATTAAAAATCCTTTAAGAGACATTAAAAATCCTTTAAGGGACATTAAAATCCTTTAAGGGACCTCAAAAATCCATTAAGGCTTTCTTAAAACTTGAAGGATCTTAAGAATCACTTTTATCTAATTTAGATAGGAGATAAAAGACACTCTATTTATGCTCACCTTAGTTCAAGAAATATATAAACTTATTATGAAAAGCTTCTCCTTTACCTGGGATTTAAGTTCTTTGAGTTTTCTTTTAAACCTTTGCTTTTCCTGACTCTGGAGTCCGAGTAATTTAACGGATCTAGAGTCAAGATTGAGTAGAGTGGAACCCGTAATGTTTTCTTCAAGGAATTTAGAGATCTGCTGCTCCATGCCCACTGAGAGCAGCCACTGCCCAACCTAAACACAATTACAAATAACAATAAAAACATTAACTTAAAATATCTTAATTGTAATTAATTATATCAGGTAATTAAAATTATATCAGGTCTGACAGAAATCGCATTTCTTTCCCTACTTGGTTTCAGTAATTTCTCTTTTGTAGCACTATTTATTTTATAGAACTCCCACATCTTGATAGGAAATTTAAACACAACAGCTTAAAGTTCTATAATAACAACAAAAACTAATTATTTAGCTATATATTTCACCTAACATTGTAGGCATCTTCAGGCATCACAGGTAAATTTTTACAAAATCATAGTTGACTAGATAATTACACAGACAAACAAAAACTTAAAACTAATATCACAGTTAATTAAAACTAATTAACACAGTCAAATAACAATTGATTGTGTTAATTAGTTTTAATTAACTGTGATATTAGTTTTAAGTTTTTGTTTGTCTGTGTAATTATCTAGTCAACTATGATTTTGTAAAAATTTACCTGTGATGCCTGAAGATGCCTACAATGTTAGGTGAAATATATAGCTAAATAATTAGTTTTTGTTGTTATTATAGAACTTTAAGCTGTTGTGTTTAAATTTCCTACCGACTTGGTTTATATATTACTTTAGTCAGTACTAGCAAGGCTGTAAAGGCGTTACCTGTTCTTTGGACCATTCATGTACAGGGGTGCACTGCCAGATCAGCTTCTTATCTATGGAAGGACTCATATCACTGTATTGCGGTAACCATACATCACTTGAATCTAAACATAAATTGCATTTTGTTTTATATTGATTGCTGCCAAGTTGAGAGCATGGTAAAATATGGTTGAGGAACCAATGATGTTGTAAAATATGGTTAAGGAACCAATGAGGTGGTAAAATATTGTTGAGGAACAATGAGGTTGTAAAATATTGTTGAGGAACCAATGAGGTTGTAAAATATGGTTAAGGAACCAATGAGGTGGTAAATATTGTTGAGGAACCAATGAGGTTGTAAAATATTGTTGAGGAACCAGTGAGGTTGTAAAATATGGTTGAGGAACCAATGAAGTTGGCCTGGGAAATTGTAGGTGTGGGCTTAAACATTCAGGACTACATTAAAGACACAGGGGGAAACACAATTAGTGACTCTAATATATCATATCTATCAATTGTTCACAATATACATTATCTCATTACAGTTATCTTAATATTATCCTATCTTATTATTTTCAATATTTTATTAAGTATTTCTTATTTCATAACATTATTTTATTTATTATTCTGTCCAGAATAGGTACAATGGACCTACATTAGAGGACTAAGTGCCTTGCAAATATTTCCACTGGAAAATATAAAAAAAAAAAAAAAAAAACAGGACACATTATTTTCCCACACTGTCAACTGATTATAACTGTAAGTTTTACTATAGTATAGAAGGAGAATAGGACTGGGGTTAGGAAAAACCAGGGAATCCTAGATCCGGGCAGGTTAGGTCCGGGTTCTATTTGCTGGGTTCAAGTCAAGTTCTGGGTTCAAATAAATTTTATTCTATATACTAGAGAAATATGAAAACATAAAGCAGATTAATATTGGAAGACGTTGTAAGGTTTTATAGTACAAAACTAACTGCTATAAAGGATAAAACTAACTGCTATAAAAGGATAAAACTAACTGCTATAAAAGGATAAAACTAACTGCTATAAAAGGATAAAACTAACTGCTATAAAAGGATAAAACTAACTGCTATAAAAACACAGAAATTGGTTTTTACCTGTGGATCCGATCTTGCTGGGGCTGGGGTCAGCACTCATGACTGCAGGAGACACACTTCCTGATGAAGAAGGACTACTCCACCCTATGACTCCTCGCTTCACTACAACACACCAAAGAATATAATAGGTATAGAATGATGAAAGACATACATGATTGTCAGACAGAAGGTGGGGGTGAACTCGGTGCTGGCATCTAGTGGCAGCTCTGGAACTAACCTTCCTTTACCAAAGAATATAATAGGTATAGAATGTCTGAAGGAATGCAAGAGAGTCAGACAGAAGGGGGGGATGAACTCAGTGCTGGCATCTAGTGGCAGCTCTGAAACTAACTCTCCTTACCACAACATTCTTCTCACTTTTCTAAGTTATTATTATAGAATCATCTCGTTATTTACTACCATTTTAACGAGTTGAGTATCTACTTGAAATTGGTGATATTTTCATTTTATTTTATTCTCGAGTACACTGCTTCAACAACTTGGATCATTAGCAGAACAAATCCCTAACCCATAAAACTCTAATAATTAGACAGTTTTATTATTTTTTTTAGAAACTTCGATGAGCAGTAGTTATGCCTAATGACATATTACTTTGTCAGAAAAAAAATAATGTCCATGGAAGAGATGAGTTAAGGTATTCCTTGATAGGATATGGAGTAAGGTTGACAAGAAATTCTTTCAGTGCTACTTCATGGACTTGTGATCTAGAGACGTCATGTGTCGTGGCAGAGCATTGTAGACTTTAATTCCAAGTATAGGAATTAATTAATTTATTTATTAATTAATTATATTATTATTAATCTAAATTTAAATATAGTTGGAGGATATAGAAAAATAAATATATTGGATAAAGGCCAAGGAGGAGAAAAGGCAATAATGAAGCAGAATTAAAGTAAAAGGAACAGATGAAGTGAAAGTCCGTAAGTTCCGGGGGAGGAGCCTTGCCCGGAAACCAAAGCCAGCTAATAAAGAGTGGAAAAGAAAAATAGAATAAATACCGTACCGAAGGGAAGAAAAAGGTGATAAAATAAGTTAGATGAAGAGCAATATGAGAAATACCCGAAAAAGAAAAGGAAATACGGACCAGAAGGAAAACGGAAGGCGGCTCCAAAGAAGAACTGAAGACAACGAGGGAGCACAAAGGTTAAGGTAAGGTTATAGCCAGTGTGGCAGCCTTAGGAACCTAGTTAGTGTTCTGAACGGTCACTGTAGATGAAACAAACATCTTAATACTTTAGGCATAATCTCAGAGGCTTACTGCCCCATGTGTGGGCATTATGAGGAGACAGCCTTTCACCTGCTTGCAGAGTGTGAGGCCTATACATCTCTTCGTACCCGCATATTTGGCGTAGGCCTCTTGTATGAAGATGAGCTTTCTTCTCTTAGTTGGAGAGATATCCTACAATATATCAACCTTTCCAAGAGATTCTTGGTAGAGGTGGTGCAGACTAAGGAATCGGGGCTGGCAAGAAGGGCCCAACAACGTGGTCTATTTGCCTGGCTTTGCCTCCCCACCCTATTACTACTACTACTAGTAGCCAGTGTGGCCAACATAAAATCAAGGATGACCAAAGGGATCCAGTAGGCAGAGAAGACTTCCGAGGCCTCAGGGCCTTCTTAGTCCGCCAAATATCAAGGGCAAAACTTATTTGAGGCCAGGAAAAGGAAAGGGGAAATTGGGAAAACAAATAATGATGAAAAGGAAAGGAAATGGAAGTAGCAACAACGTTGCATAGTCCCTATTTATGATCCAAAGTAAAAGAATTTGGCCAGGTTTAATATTCTATACATTATTTTAATTTTAACTTTTTTTTTGAATTGTTACTTTTTTATTTTTATGTTTTTTGAGCTTAGTAATTAGGTATTATAGTAAATTAAAAAATAAAAAATATATGACACATCAAAACTAAAATGATACTATTTGAAACATTATAAAGAATAATTAGAAAATTCTATAAATTGATTAAATCATAACTCATAATTATTTATGTAGGACATAGAATTATTAGAAATAGAAATATTTAATAACTAAAACTACATCTCCAGGTTCAAGCAGTATTGCAGACGTTTTGCAGACGTAGAAAAGGATCAGTTTTTCATAATTTAAATTTATTGTAAATAAAAATTATTCAAACAAGATTATAATAGAGCGATCAAAAAAAGTAAAATGTATTAATTTTTATTATAATTGTAATGTAATAAGTTTGATGAATAAAGATATCATTATTATTATATTAAAAAAGGTACACAATATAACATATTGTTGATCAATACGTTCGGCTTAAAGTATAGAGCATATGTTTACCTTTAGCGTTTGCTTGATTGACAGCTAATCTGATCTCTTCAGCCAAAGCATTAACATTAGCTGGGTTATTCTGTTCTGAACTGCCAGACGATAGTTTTCTTTCTCGTTCAGCTAACACTTGCTTTAGTTGTTCAGCTAAAGAGCCAGGAACTGAGGAATCAAAAATAAGTGTATTAATACAGTGAGTTGAAATATTTTTGATACTTATCTAATGATTACGTCATCTCCGTAGAAGGGTTGTCAAACCATCAGTATTTATAACTTTAATCGAAGAATCAGCTACCGTCGATACTTGCTGTTGTACAAGCAATCAGACGGTTGCTAATTCTTCAATTGCTTCTTCTACTTGCGTAAATACAACCCTTTTAATTTATAACTTCCTTTGACACCATGTAGGTATGAGGTTCGCATTCCACGTTACGATCCAGTTCATATAGATTATTGTTCAAATAAATTATTTCCAACTGTAGACACAATTAGAGCGTAACTGTTGCCACTGCCACCATGATAAACAAAACAATTTTCAATTAATTAAAAAAATACTTTTATTGCCAAGAATAAATCAAGTCGCATAAATAGAATTACAATTTTAAAATTGGATAGCTCTAAAGAACATAGCTCTAAACCAGTATTATATAATCATATTTTATTACGTATCTGACGATTCATTATTATATCCTTGAAACAACACGAGTGCTTTTACTGTTTAATCCCAGTCGAAACAATATCTGCAAGAAAAGCGAGCAGTGATGCAACGGAAAATGGGTTATGTTTTCTTATCAATACTTACATCTATTATTGATAGTAATTCGGGAGAGTTGATATCACCAAGAGACAGATATCATTACTTCAGAAATACTAATGAATCTATACTTTTATGTATATAAGTAATCAAGAGACTTCTTAACCCTCCATCTTATCTCTCTCTCTCTCAATTTGTATTTACTTTTTTTTAAGCATATCTTTTTTTTTGTAACTTTATTTCATAACTTTTGTAGATTCGTCAATGTTTTAAGAAAATAAAGATTATTTGACTTGATTTGGTCATGAACCCTATTAATCGCGCAGCGTTATTAATCCACAATAATGACTCGGCCAACATTTTAAAACCTCACATATTTTAAAAGTGTTTAGATCAGACTGAAAATTTTTAAATGATAACTACATAACTCATTTAATTTTTTTTTAATCATTTAAATCAAAATAAACCACCATACTATTTAAATACATAGTATGGTTAACAAAAATACAAAGTTCTAACATTCTAATATCAGTATTAGTTCTACTTATATTGATGTAATCATTGTTTTACTTACTACTTTAATTGATGTGATCATGTTTTCTTACCAATAAATTTGAAAATTTGCTTATATCGTGGCAGTGGTGTAGTGGTTAAGGTACGCGGCCAATACACAGAATGAATGGACTTTAACTTCTAAGTTTATTTAGTCATGGGTTCAATCCCAGCACGGGCCTCTGGAATTTTTATGAGAGGTATAAAAATTCTGCGTACCACGTCCTTCAGAAGGGACGTAACGCTGGTGTCTCGAGCCAGTGCGTTGTCAGGTACTCATTAAAATCCCTTACCCTAAATGGAACTGGGTATAGGCAAAATTTAGGACCCTCATAGTAGATTCCTTTTAATACTATATTGTGTTTGCCTTGAAGTTTAAAGTGTGTATGGAGGTTTGGTTTAACAGCGAGGGCACCTGTTGTTCCTAGTTTTCACTAGACTATAAGAGTCAGTGAAAATATTTATGATTGCTTGGAAAAGCATGAGAGGAACCATAGAAATTCACGGCTCAGATTAGAAGAAATATTCCTACACTTGAAATTAAAAGGAGTGGAACACTATCTTAGGGAACTGGCAAAAAGAGCCCAACAACGTGGCCTACTTGCCTGGTAGTTACTACCACTCCCCCCCCCCATATTACTACTACTACTTCATTACCTTTAGGTGGATGTATAAAGTGTCTGTGTGGAGTGGGAAACGGATCGGGGGTGGAAGCCTGACTGCTCCGCCTAGCGTCCGATTCCTCACCGTCTGAGGTGCCACTGTCATCCGTTGTCAGACCATAGTCCTAGCAACACACAAACAAACAACCTGTAGTCTCAGTAGGTTTTCACTTGAGTGGTTATCAAGATAAACACACTTTAGGCAAAACCAACTCCTCATATTCCTCAGTATTTTTTTACCATTTATTGCCTAAATAAATTCTAATACTAAATAAAAAAAAAAACAAATCATCATGTTGCTGCAGTTCCCTGGCTATATGGTTGAAGTTTGTTCTAAGATAATTTAAATACTTATTTTGTCGATAATTTAAATTCTACACAAAGGAATTCAGAGAATTAAAATTTAAATCACTAAAAGCATTAAGGGATTTAAGGATGTAAATAAAAGTCTATCCACCAATAGATTTCTACCAATATGACAAAACCGATTCAACATAAGACAGACCATCCTCAGTGCCTACAAACTTGATGTCAATATAATTTTAAAAAAATGGTACAAGATACCTCAGAACTTTTCCCCAAGGTTGCTTCACTTGTCCTCAGATAGTAAATAAATTCGAGGCCTGACTGAGATTTGAACCTACGTTACCTTGAGATAATAGATACAACCTTAACAAAATCAACCTTGGCGAAGTCACTAATCCATCAGTAAAATTGTCATGAATAAAAAAAAAGTTAGGTAAAAAATTAATAAATACAATGATACTTACAACGTTATCACTATTATCAAAAAGCAACGGATTATTTAAAATATCATTTCTCCACCAATTTAACAAGACTTCAGAGCCAAGTTCCGATAAATATTTATCAATCGCTTCAAACGAGTAACTACTATCAGATAAATCATTTTCCTAGACAGATAATCATCATTAGAGATAAATAAATTCCTTTAATAATTTAGATTAGTCAACGACAAATATGCAGTGTTAGTTAGAAACGACAGAACATTAACACCAAGTATATTAAACACGACAAAAAATTATAGAAAACATTGACACAAGCACTCGACAAAAGTTAAAAACGAGAAAAATGAAAACAAAGAATAACTAGATTAATTATTTAGTGAGGAAGTTTAGCTTTAAGGAAATTTGAAAACGGCTTTTCATGAAATGCTTTTAATGAGGTATAATTTTCTATAGTAAAGACATTTCAGGGGCACAATGTTGTCCCACCAATTACGAGCAAACAAGATGCCTCAGAACTCTTGTTTGCTCCGGGGCCAAGAACAAACAAGAGCATTTCCCAAAAAAAAAACCTTATTGTCACAAAAAAAAGAGAAGGAAAAATAACAACAAAACCCAAAAAGAACCAACACCTATTAGTCCAAGAGCCAGGCCTTAAAAATGTGACTCATTTTGTACTACTTCACACAAACAATTTTCTGAGAATATACATTAATTTATGAAGCATAGTCTGCCTATCCAGAGTGGAGCCCTAGATATGAATGCGTTCGCTCAAAATATTAGAAAATCGCACAAATCCCAGTTTTCTTGCAATAAGTGGTTCCCTGTAGGTCGTGTGCAAAACATGAAGAGAATATTTTTTAAAGTTGATAAAATGTTCTATAAAACAAGTGTTTTTTGTCAAATTCTGATAATTACAACTTAAGTTGTGTCATTTGTGAAATGGACAAAAAATACACAAAAAGTCAATATTTTTTTAGAAATTTGTTGACTTTGCATAAATTAACCATTTTTTGGATGATTTTGAAAGAGCCATAACTTTGGTTGTAGTCATCTGATTTTGATGCAATTTTGATTTTGATTTACAGAACATTTTATC
Source organism: Microvelia longipes (assembly GCA_018340805.1). Lineage (NCBI taxonomy): Eukaryota > Metazoa > Arthropoda > Insecta > Hemiptera > Veliidae > Microvelia > Microvelia longipes. The sequence goes on from JACMZG010000007.1 coordinate 339,189, forward strand.
AGCTTTAAAAATGTTCTTTCCATGTTTTGCACAAGACCCACAGGGAACCACTTATTACAAGAAAACTGAAATTTGTGCAAGTGTATAAAATTTTGAGCATACGCAATTATATGAAGGGCTCCACTCTAGATAGGCAGACTATGTTTTTTCTTCATAATTTAAGGTATATTGTCAGAAAAAATTGGTTTAAACTAGTACAAAATGAGCCACATTTTTCCAGGTCCGGCTCTTGGACTATTTCCAAAGCAATCACAAATGGATGGATGGATGAAGCACAATTCGGAAATAACAATACAATAGGAAATGGATGACGCACAATTTGGAAACAACAATACAATAACGATGATCTATATTATTATATTATTATTGAGGATTGGGGTTGGAGTCGAGGATAGACCCCATTTGCACTGCGACTAGAAGTCTATTGTACAATCCCCTCAATTGGTCCAGATAATGATCTAACATAAAGATGAGGTTTTTAATGGAGCAAAGACAATTTAAGTGTGTAAATGGAATTAAACGAGAGAAAGGCTGAAAATAATGAACATGAAATCAATGACACACAACTTTTAGTTAGTGAGGCAACATTTATTTAAAATACATTTTTTTAAAAAAAAATTGTTTTCAGTGGTTTATGACAAAAACAAATACATGTTTTATTGGCGTTTAGTGCTGTTCAGGTAAAATATATTACGTTTTATACTTAAACTATTTTCTCAATGACTAATTTTTGGTTTGTCATTGACTAAAGTTCGGTCTCCATGAAGGTGCAAATATGTAAATGACACAATAAAATTAAAAAAGTTAAAAAAATGTATTATTAAAAAATAATGGTTATTTATTAGAATGTTATTATTTTCTTGAGCAGTTAGTTGGTTCCTAAGGCAAAAGCCAAGGGAACCAAAGCATTTAACTTTTGACGCAAAGCCGAGGACCTTATGTGTTTAACTCCCTAAGCAAAGCCGAGGCAGGTATTAAGTAATACAAGATTTTATCTCCAGATGTTGATGTAATTTAATTATTGTTATATTCTTAATTTTTTATACATTTTGTTGTATTTTATTATAATTTTTTGGGACAGACACCTTAATAAATTTTGGGAATGCTGCTCCCCCCCCCCCCAAAAAATATATATATTTTTATTTTTATTGCTCTTAACAGCCTCTTTTGTCCTAAAATGGATTTTAAGTCAATAAAAAAATGTTTGGTCGGGTTCCCCTTATAATTTTGGGGGTGCAACCCCAGGGAAAGTGTTGATCAATTTTCAAAAAATTGATCAGTTCTCTTAAATAAATTTATAGGATACCACCCCAAAAATGGATATAATTGGCTCTTACCCAGGGGAACACTTTTTTCTCCCTAGGGAGTGAAAAGTGCTTCTTTACTCCCTAAAAACTAGTCAGTAAACTTTACATTATACATTGTCTGGAAATAAAATTTATAATCGGCAAATAAACTTTATTATTCCTTTCCATAATCTAAATCTTGTGGGTAAGAAAACACTGGCCAGGATGTACAAGATGATGATGATGCTGCTATTGTAGAGGAGTGACTACTTACAGAACTAGAGTTGGACATGGCTCCGGACTTCTTGGCAGAGGTAGGAAGTTGTCTGTTTGCCAGAGCTCCTCTGGACGCCAGTTCTGCTTTGCCCTTACTGACAGATACATCTAGCAAGGCTTGTGTGCGTGGAACACAGTCTAGATCTTCCTTAGCTAGCCTGTACAGAAACCACCGAATTAACAAATAATCAGGAAAAGAAGAAGCGTAAGTGAAGTATATAGTATTAATAGTCCAATTTGTCATAGCTAACATCCTTTGTCAGCACTGATGATGACCAAAAGGTTGAAAGCTGGCTCAGTCGATAAATATTATACCTAGTGAGGCATGGGTGTTTTTTGAACAAACAATACATAACTTCAAGTATTCACAGGTAGAAACAAATTATTCAATACATTTCATCAAAAACAATTTAAAAAACCCTCCCTCCCAAAGCTGGCTTTAAGATTTTTAAAATACATAAATATCTACTTGATACATTTAATGAAGTAAAAACAGTTTTAAGTTTGAACAAAGTTAGCTCATTGGCTAATAATAATAAGCCATTTATTATTTATAAAAGGTTTTACACAATAAATTTAAGATTAATTCAAATTCAAAGAACATAATTACTTTTATAAATGGTTGGCTATGGAGCCATGACAACCATTGGGAAATAAATAACTAGTAAATAATTAACAACTAGTATGAGACTACATTGAAGAAGGCAGGAGATGATTAGCAAAGGAAAGATTGCGCTAAACCGTGTTCTGAAACCATAATTGGGCAAGAAGAATCAAAGAAAAATCTTACATTAATAATAAACATAAAAATCTAGACACACCTGTCGTGTTTCCTCTCAACAGTGGCAGTTTTCTCTGCATCCTCTTCATCGAGTGTAGCACCGTCAGAGTCCTCAGATACAGTGGCATCACTGCCTAGGGTCTCTAGTAAGGGTCTCCTGGGTTCTAGAGCAGGCCTAGACCTCCGAGAGGGGGGTGGTGTGTGGCGCGGGGGAAGACGCACTTCCAGACCAGCCCGTCTCTGTGTTTCCAGCAACTCACTCTCGACCTGTAACCCACATATTATATCTCAGAAATACAAGCAATCCCTCGTAAATACATCTATTTGAACCATTTAAGGGCTGCAGCTAGATGAACAATTGTGATATACCCAAAAAATGATAAAAGTTAAGATAAAATGTAAAAATCAAAACTTAAGTTAAGTTTTGATACATTTGTGATTCTTCTTGTGTTTACATCGTTTTAAAAAACTACTTTCAAATTAATCATAAAAATTATATTATAAAATAAAACTACACAAAATAAATGTAAAAAAAAACATCGCCAAGAAAATACGGGTAAAATAACCTGAATTGTTTACATAGTTTTTTCCCGCTCCTTTCTTGCAGGGATTTTTTTTTCTTAAGAATCAGTGGTGTCTAAACTGACCTGTCAAGATTTTAAAACTAAACAATAGACTGTACATGCCATGTCTGACAAGAATCACATATGTGTCCCTATTTGATATACATACTAGTGATGCATTGCATCAGGACTCACCTCATATTCTAATAAAAATTGGTACGCCATTATTGGGAGTCATTTTAAAATTATTTAAGAATTAAAATTATTGTTATTTTAATAATTTTATCCATGATATATTTTCTTTTTGTACTTTGGAAGAGCTTTAAAATTATATGCGTAACAAATTTTTTTGGCTCAATTTTTTTTCTGAATGAGCCCTTAATTTTAAAAATATTGGTCAAACCATAATCAAAACCTATGCAGCTCTGAAGACTAATTATTACTATATTTTTACTAAGTTTCATTAAAATCCGTTAATGTTTACGACAGTTATCGTGATACATACAATCACAAGCCGTCCCAAGCATTTGAAATAAAAGAACTCACGTTCATAAATTTACTTTAGTACAAGTCATGCAGGCGGCTAACCTGTATAATACGGTCTTTGAGAGATTTGACCAGAGCATTGTACTCGGTGTCCTTCTCCTGCAGGGTTTCCACATAGTACTCCTCTCGATGCAAGTGCTCCGCTTCCCTCACTTCAAACTCCCTCACTATCCTCTTCAACTTTGCGTATTTCTTCTCCAGCAACACATACTGCTCCTATTAGCAAAACAAAATTATGAAATTAATATTAAAAAAACGTGTTATGTCCTGTGAGGACACTCCCTTTGTAAAGGCTGTATGTCTATGGCAAATAAATATATTATATTAATTTTCCTCATTACATCGGATACGCTATGCTTATCTTCCCTAATTCAGACTCACTTTGCTCGTCCTCAGAATACACAAGCCGTTACATTTAAACAACTGAAGCGATTCCGAAGCAGGAAGGATAAGCGTAGCGAATCCAATGTAATGAGGAAAAGTTCAGAGGTATCGCGTACCTAATTTTTTGTTGTTAGGATGGTACCCCTACTTAAGACCACAAGTAAACCGGCTTTCGTGTTATCAGCGGAATTACATTGTGTTTACGGTGCAAAATGGGTTCCGAAAAAAAAGAAGTGCAGTAGACAATATTTTTATTTTAAAATACTTTAGTTCAAAATCATATAAGACTTCCACGTAGAAAAGTCAAGGTAGCCTTTGTTGATTTTAAAAAGGTGTTTGATAGTCTAATCCATCCAAGATTATTTAATAAGTTAAAAGAATTAAATTTAAGTCATAAAATACTCAAATTAATTTTTAACCTTTATCTAAAAGCCAAAACTAAAATTAAATTTAATAATCAACTAACTGACGAAATACAAATACTTCAAGGCCTATTACAGGGCGAAATCATGTCGCCCCAGATATTTAATTTATTTTTCTTTTTAAATCTATTAAAACTCAGGTCTTTTCATTTGAATGAGTGATTTAAAAATTACCAATTCTTGAATATGTCAGCCTAAGAATGATTAAACAAATAAATAGAAAAATAAATAAATATTAAACAAACTCGTTTTCATTAAACTTGGCCAGTTCAAGCAGTTTAAAAAATAATAAAAAATAGATTTAAATAATAAATTAATTTCTCATTTAATTATTTTTCTATTTAATATCCTGAGGGCAAACTTTACTTTGAAATTATTATTTGCTTAAGTTAAGATCAGTTTATTTTTATGCAGTTGCACATGTTTTAATTTTCTGTCATTTTTTACTATTATGTTAAGTCAACTTATTTGTATAAGTGTAATACTTGAAAACAATAAATTTATTCTACATTGTGTTTATGGTCCTATGCTTTATCTATATAAGTATTTATTCCTTTATGTCTTTTGATCACAATAACACACCACTGCCGATGCAAGTTAAACAGAAACCTTCCTGACAATGATTCAGGGAAACAGAACAGTGATTTTCACCAGAACCTTAGAATAATACTATATATAGAAATAGCACAGAACCGTAAACACAATGTAATTCCACTGATAACACGAAAGCCGGTTGACTGGTGCACTTAAGTAATGCTGCCAACCTGACAACAAAACATTATTTTAAATATGTGTCATAAATATCTATTAATTAAGAAAGATTGTAAAGAACAAATATAATAACTTAAAACACCAGCTGAGTATTTCATAAAACCTGTCTTAGATGGCAAAAGGGTGGCGGAATACAAGAATCTACATTAAGTTGACAAGGACTACTTTTATATATAATTTTAATAAATACGTTTATCTACAATTTAAAATGCTTTAAATATTGTAATGCACCGATATTTATATTAGTATTTTATGAATAATCAATCAAAAAATAATATTCAGCAACCGTAAGTATTGCCAACTTTTTTTTTTTAGAAAATGTATTTGTTAGGGTGGCAGCATTACTTAAGTGCACCAGTGAACTGTCTTTTGTGTTATCAGTAGTGCTCCTTCTATACATAGTATTATTCTAAGGCCAGAACACTGTCAACAGATAACGGTGTAAACAATAGTGGCTTGTTATGGTGTTGACAGTGTTTCACAACACCTGGGCTACTTTAAATGACTTAAACCAATGAGCAATATTCACCTGAGTATTATGTAACATGTCTTGGTACGAAGAGTTTTCCTTCTTAAGCAGTGTGATGGTTCGCTCAGCATCCCTCAGCTTAGCTAGCGTGTCTTTCAGCTTGTCATTGATCTCGTCTCTAACCCCCGTCTCCATCTCTTCCAACTAGACAACCATCAAAATAATATAATCTATTGGGGAGTGCGGGTTCTTAATGAATTTTAATCAATTCTAAACTGACAATTAGAAATTTAAAAAAAACAGTACCTCAGTCTCAGTCATGATATCATAAAACTCATTTACATTTAAACATACTTTTATTCCAATAGTCTATTTTATGACATTTTATGTCATAAAATAATATGTCACCTGAGCTATCAGTAAACTCTAACCCCTGCACCATAATTACCTCCTAAACCTTTAAGTATTAGACATTATTTTAAATATCTTTGAAGCATCTTTAAAAAATAAAAGAATTAGAATTATTTAAAAAAAACCATAACCAAAGATATGCAAAACAGAAAAAAATTAATACAAAACTCATCAAAAACTTCAAATTGCAAATTTGAAGCTGTTTTCTTCGAGCAGAAAAAACAACTCAAAAATTAATCTGATTCCCAAATAATATGTAATTAAATTAATAATAATTATAATTCCCAAGCAATGAATGGTTTTGTCTTTACACAAAAGTAATTAACAAAAAAAACAAAGTTAATATTTTAAAAAAAAGAAATTAAATCTATTATTTTTATTTTTTATAATCTGACTAAACAATTATTTTTTAAAGTGTAGTTAGTTAAACAAAGAATAATTAAATTGAAGAATCAGCTACTGACAATACGTGCTGTTTTTTGCTCGCTGTTATATTGCAGGAAATATAACATCATTAAAGAATAATTTAATTGAAGAATCAGCTACTGACAATACGTGCTGTTTTTTGCTCGCTGTTAATTGCAGAAATATAACTCATTAAAGAATAATTTAATTGAAGAATCAGCTACTGACAATAATTGCTCGCTGTTATATTGCAGGAAATATAACATCATTAAAGAATAATTTAATTGAAGAATCAGCTACTGACAATACGTGCTGTTTTTTGCTCGCTGTTATATTGCAGGAATATAACATCATTAAAGAATAATTTAATTGAAGAATCAGCTACTGACAATACGTGCTGTTTTTTGCTCGCTGTTATATTGCAGGAAATATAACATCATTAAAGAATAATTTAATTGAAGAATCAGCTACTGACAATACGTGCTGTTTTTTGCTCGCTGTTATATTGCAGGAATATAACATCATTAAAGAATAATTTAATTGAAGAATCAGTACTGACAAATACTTGCTGTTTTTTGCTCGCTGTTATATTGCAGGAATACCATGATGTTTAATAAAAAAAAACACTAGAATGAAAAACAAATAATATATTGTCAACCACAATAGTATAAAAAATATAACTGACGGTTTCGACTTTACGTCATCATCAGACCTTTTACGTCATCATCAGACCTGTTTACAGACTTGTAAACAGCTGTGATCAGTCTGTAAACAGCTCTGAGGATGATGTAAAGTCGGAACCAGTCAGTTAAAAGTGTTTTAATACTAATTTGGTTGACAATATATTAATTGTTTTTAATTCTAGGGTTTTTTTTTATTAAACAACATGGTGAGTTTATACCACAAAATCTCCATCAAAACAACTAATGATTTGCAGGAAATATAACATCGTTCAAGAATAATTTAATAAAAAATAAAAATTAATAACTTAAACAAAATAAAAATTATAAAAGAAATCCACACCAAACTTCCACCAATTATAAAAAATAATCTATAAGAAGCACTATCGTTTGATTATAAATTTTGAATTAATTGCACTACAATTAATAAAAGACAAAGGTGCCAATGACCTATTAGAACTAAAAACATGTATTAGTCCACATTTGTTAGGAGGTTAAGTAATTTTGGTTTTTAAACAATGAAATCTCACCCTGGTACGTAACTTCTGGATTTCAAGTTCGGCTAAGGACTCTCTCATCCGACTCTATAAACACATTTTACGGTAAAAACACATGAAATTTACGACAAAGGAAAATCGTGATCAGAGAATGGTTGGGTACTGAAAATTCTCTGAACTTTTCCTCACCACATTAGATTCACTACGCTCATGCTCGATACTTCAGATTGAAGATTTAGGTCTTCCGGTGTGACCTCGTCAATGTAGATGAAGAATCCGACGTTTCACTTCCACTGTGGGAGGCATCTTCAGTCCTCGAAGACAAGGTCAGAGACAGGTATAAATAGGGCCTGCAGCGTATCCATCTTCAGTTCAGTTTTTTAGAGCATTGTGTTTCTATCCATGATGTCCTACATCCCTGAAGATGCCTCCCACAGTGGAAGCGAAACGTCGGATTCTTCATCTACATTGACACGGTCACCACCGGAAGACCTAAATCTTCATGACAACAACCGCGGAAGCCTACGCAGTTTATTACTTCAGACTTGCTTCGCTCGTCCTCAGCGAGCCAAGCGTTGCATAATCTGGCGACTTGCAGAATTGTTATAAGAATATACCAGAATATTGCCAACTTGCAGAATATACAACTTGCCAAATTATACTATAGTACATCGTCAGTCAGCTCGTAATAAAACTAAATGTTTTCAGTGTCTGAGGACAAGTAAAGCAGTCCAAAGTGGCGAGGATGAGCTGGGTGAGCAGGATGAGCATATCCAATCTGATAAGGTGTGAAAAACTGGAGAGTTACCCCGATTTATTTTTTATACCTCCCTCTTCAGGGAGAGTACTTTATAATTACGAATATTACATGAAATCACCACAGGGTTAAACTATCCCCTTCTAGTCATTTTTTTTTCATGTCCCCTCGTAGACTTAATTTTTTCAATAGCAATACTTAAAACCTTAGAGTAATACTAATATAGCAAGAGCATAGGACTGCAAACATAATGGAATTCCACAGATAACAAGAAAACCAGTTTACTAGTGGTCTGAAGTAAGGATACCACCCTAACAACAAAAAATTAATTCATAAATGTGTCATAAATGTTCACTAATGAAGAAAGATCACAAGAAACAAATATAATAACATAAAAAACCAGCTGAGTATTTAATAAAATGGTAGCGGAATATGAGAATCTACATTTAGTTGACAAGGTCTACTTTTAACTTATTTTTGATTAAAAACTTTAAAATACAATTTAAACTACTTTTAAAATTATAATTCACCAACATTTATAATAGTATTTTATGAATAATGGATCATTAATTAATAATAGAACATAATAATCCAGTGACTAGAAGTATTGCCAACTTTGTTATAAGAAAATTGTATATTGTTAGGGTGGCAACATTACTTATGACCACCAGTAATTAGGCTTTCCTGTTATCAGTTATGCTCCTTCTATATATAGTATTATTCTAAGCTTAAAACATAGCCAAAATGATAGTTAAATTTTCATAGGAATAAAAAGGAAGATGTCTCTCCTCTTCCTGCAGAGAGGAAGACGGTGCTAAAGCAAATAAAATTTATCTACATTTAAACTCTGCTAACAATTAGTATATTTCAGCCCAATCGATTCTTATTATCGCTCTTCCTGATAAGTATGAAACAGCATATATACAGTTTTACAGAGATATCAAAGAGACTAATACTTAGAGAGAGGATACAGCAGCTCTTATCATTCCTTAGATAGCTAGGTGCCATAACTGTACGTTAGTGACGTCATTTTTTGATTTTTCATAATAATTTCAATTCCACGTAAATATTACATTATTTTTCAACTATTTTGTCTTCAATAAAGTAAAATATATTTAAAATAAGTTTTAATTATTTCTCGCATATATTCTTTAATTATCTGTGTTGCATAAAATGCCAGTCGTTAGTCGAGTGGGTGCTACAATAAAAGTTGTAGAGAATGGGAAGTATCTAGTCTCTCCCTGGGGAGACACCTAGTGGAATCTGCCTCACTTCCAGACTCATTATCACTGTGTTATTCTGCCTATGTACTCCCTTTAGTAGTAGTAGTAGGGGTGGGAGGCCAAGCCTAGTAAGTAAACCTTCCTTTTGTATCCTTTTCACCAACCCCGAAATCGTCCACCCACCACTACACCTCCGTTACCTTATCCTCATCAAACCTTCTGCTACAATGGATGAAGGTGAGAAGGTCTTGCCATCTTAAAGATTCTAGTTCCTCCTCTCGTAGATCACAATGTACTCCCTTTAAGTATTAGCCACTTTGAGAGAGCTACAACATTTGTGTGTTTAGACTAATAAAACTTGCCTCTTGTAGTAGAGATGTGAGGGTCGAGGAAGACTCCTGGTCCTGCCTGGAGTCTCTCGTATCCTCATGCATCCTCTTTGCTTCTTCTCTCTCCTTGTCAGCTTGAAGTGACTGGCGGATCAACTGAGCCACCTCGGAGTTCTCTGGATCCGCTTCTCTTCCGATGACAAAGTGAACGCGTCCGCAAGTGTTTCTCAGCACACTTGCAGCGTATGCTTGAGTAACACCTACAAGAGATTTCCCTGCAAAAAAACATGCAAAATTATAAAATGTAAAGAGAAAGTCATGGAAGCAATTAATAAGTAATTACTTTTATTATTATTTATATATAGTTATATACTATCTACAACCAAAAGTATAGGAAAAGTAAAGATTTCACTTGAAAACTCTGAAACTAATTTTGAATTTATCCATGACCAAAACAATGACATTGAAAGCATTAGACATAAATTAATGTAAAGGGTCAATTGGTGTACTTTTTTAAAAGGGAAATTCTTTTTGGGTGGTTTAGTCAACTTTTTGGTCCCATGCAACACCAAATTTTGCAAAAAATGTAAAAAAGTAAATTGGAAGGTAAACCTTTATTGGTCTTTTTGGGAGCTAGAATAAGACAAGACATTTTACCCACAATAATGACCTCCTAAACATATAAAAAAATCATAAATCTTCTTTAAGTGTTTAGTTCAGACTGAAATTTTATACACATGTAGTACTATGTGTAGTTAACAAAAATACAAAGTTACATTTAATTATCAAAATTAGTACCGGTTTTATTGATTGACATATATAACATAATGTAAAGAAATCCCGGTTTTTGACTTATACATGTATCGTGGCAGTATGCTACTTATAAAAACAAGTAATACAACAAACTGATACAGGACAAAAACCTGTGGCTGCTTGTAGCGGCCGAGAGGTCCAAGGCCTCTTGTTAAGTTATTTATAGTCACTAATGCTGCTAGATTTAGGGAAAATTGAAACTCTGATTTTTTAAAAAATAAATTGAAAATAAAATAATTGTAATGAATTATTTGTGCTCTTAAGGCAAAAATAAGTCATTTGTACTCTTTGGCAAATTATTTCTAATACCAATACTTAGCTTCAATTTTGAGTTCAAATGTCTAATTTTACACTTTGTGAATTACTTCCCCCAAAATAGCAGACTTAGACCAAATATGCAAAGGGCAAAATGTTTCATATTTATCCCCAGAACCCAAAAGCTCAATAAAAAATACACCTTCTAATTTAATTATTTTTACATTTTTTATAAAATTTTGGTGTTGCATGAACCATCCAAAGTTAACTTCACCAAAAAGAAGTTCCCTGAACAAAATAAAGTACCCTGAAGTTTCATTAATTTATGTCTAATGGTTCAAGTTTAATAGGGGGGGGGGACTTAAGAGGCTTGCAGTTTTTTAAGCACATTTATAACATTCTAAATGGTTCTAATCATGCTGTCTGACTATGTCTGTGTCCAAATAACTTCCACAGAGTTTATCATAGAGAGTTGAACCTTGGCTCAAAAATCAGACTTAAGGTCTAGTTGAGCCGCCCCAAATATAAAATAATTTAGAACATGTACACCTTCGCAGAAGCAGAGTCATAAATTATTTAAAATTTAATTCTTCAAGAGGAGTGGATCACAAAAGACCCAATTCTTGAAATACTTTAGTAAACAGCAATCTTGATAATCTACAATAGCAACACTAAATGCAAAACATGGGATCATATAACATCCCTATCATCTTTTACATAAGAAAAGTTTTGTTTTTGAAGATCCACATGTAAAACATGGCATCGTGCAACATCCCTAACAGCTCTTACATGGGAAAAACTTTGTTTTTGAAGATCCAAATTTAAAACATGGGATCTATTTTGTACCAAAAACAACCATGTGTAAGTACTCAACATATCTCGCTTGCAAGGTTTTTAAAACAGGTTCTACAGATAAATAAAACTTACCATCGACCTCAATGATCTGATCATTGACCTGAATCCTGCCGTCAGCTGCAGCCGCACCCCTGTCTGTGATAGTTTTAACAAATATACCCAGCTTCTCGAGTCCTGCATCGGCTCCGACCCCCATGCCTATCAACAAACAATATACAGGTTGGCAAATGATTTGCATTGCTATAAATTAGAGCTGAAAACTTTAGTCTCAACTAGACTAATAGAAAGCAAACTACCTAGTTCAAGATTCAAATCTGAAAAGACATGACTCATTTAGTTACTGCTCGTTACTACTCGACTACTCATTTATAGAGTATTAACAATTATGTAATAATTGTTATGTGTGACTACCCCTTACTGTCACTAAGCATAAATAAAATATTGTAAATGAACCAAACACTTCTATAAGACGGATTTCAATTAAATGTTTCTTCTTTAATATAGTTTTGGATCTCTTTTTACTTCTTATAAAAATCATCTAAAAAACATGTATTTATTTAATAATAATGTTGATTATAATAATTCATAGTATAATATCATTTTAATTGATTTAATATGTATTGATAAAAAAAACATATATTCGGAGTAGCTTAGTAACCTCCTTCTGATGTCCAACCACGGACCCTGGAGTAGGCTTATAAAATAATAAGTATAAATATCTTCATTTGATATAGTAAAAATAATACATTTTACATTTTTATTTTATCGATCTGTTTTTTTTTTTTTTTTTGTTTTTGAATTAATTTTTATTAAAATAAATTTAATTTATGAAAAACTGCTACTTTTCTATGTCGTGCAAAAAAAGCAATACTGCTTGAACCTGGGAGATTGTAGTTTTTAGTTATTCAATATTTCTATATTTTACTTACCTAATAATTCTATGTCCAACATAAATAATTATGTGTTATTATTTAATCAATTTATAGAATTTTCTTATTATTTCTTTAAATGTTTCAAATTAGTATTATTTTAGTTTTTAGCTTATGAGTTGTAAGTATTATTTGTAAATATAAGTTATTTTTTCTCTTCTTTCTTTCTTTCTTGTTTTTATCTGTAAAATATATTATTATGTGAGATGACTTGCAAAAGAGTTGTTTAAGAGCTTGTGTAATAAAAGAATGAAATTAAAAAATATATAATTACAAGAGGAAGGACTTAGTCGTAAAACACAAAGTAATAGAGTATCAGGTAGCGTTACTATTTCCATTAGGTACCGTAACAGTAACCAAAAAAATATCCTAAGATACTATACCCGCTGTGCTTTATCTTGCGACAAGGTCACGTGACTAAAAACTAGCAGGAAGAGAGAAAATGCTAAGTGATATATATTTACGTTACCATTTAACTTACGGTTACCATAGTAACATTGACAGTTTAATAATAAATCTGTAATAATGTTTGTTTCAATAAATTAAATTTTTAAGTTGTGTTAAATGTTACGTTTTTAATTAGATATATAATACAAAGCTTGTAACACAGTAAAAGAGAGGAAAAAAGTCTCTACAGCTGCAAGTGGGGGCGATGTGTAGGTGGAGTTAAGTCAGGTTATTTTATTCATCCTGTGGTACTTCTTATCTAACACTTCTATTCAAAACGAAATATTTTTTATCATTTTTTACTTTAAAAACTTTTTAATATTGTTATTTTATAGCATTCTATCTCAATCTAAATGATATTATTATTATTTCAATGTTTGCCTAGAAAAAACTATAACTAATAACAATAATTATGGAACAATAAATGTATTGACGAAGAGGAATATGAGAAAGTCTGATATCAAAATTTTTTGCCCCTATATTGGCGTAAAAATCATGAAATGTGATTACTCTCTGGTCAGACAAGTGTTGTTATCAGACACAGTCCTCCGTCAAATAGTTAAGTCTCTTTGGAGTCAAGTTTTTTTTAGGATCAGAGAATTTACATCCACTTCAGTAAATAAATTCTAAGTTAATAGATTAAGAGGAATGAGTGTCAACCTATAATGCTAAGTCCAAGTCCCTCAGGTCCTTTTACCAACTCTACCGAGTGGAGTTGAAGTCTCTCCACTCTCTTTTCCAGTTCATACTCGGCGGATGCAGCCACTGGATCCACGTCTTCATTCCGTCTGTCATACTCCACCACTGAGAACGTGCTGTAAACCTGATAACAAATAGCCGCCAATAAAAAAAATTAGAACAATTTGGTACTAGGAACTATCTAGGAACTTTTCCTAGGGTAGTTCAAAATGTTCCCGAAAAAGGTTTCCGCACAATATCAGATTTCCTACACTCATCCTCAGAATATAAAAATCATCAAATTTATACTGCAACACATCTTCGAACTCCCTTTGCTCGGTCTCCAGATAATAAAAAAAAAATCGTTCACCCATCCAGTTAACACTTGTGGGATCCAAAAAAAACCATAGATACACTACAGTCTATCGTTTAGTTTAAAAATCTGACAGGTCAGTTTAGACACCACTGATTCTTAAGAAAAAAAATCCCTGCAAGAAGGAGCGGGGAAAAAATCATGTAAACAAATCAGGTTATTTTAACCCGTATTTTCTTGGTGACGGTTTTTTTACATTTCTTTTGTGTAGTTTTATTTTAAAATATCATTTTAAGATTAATTTGAAAAGTAGTTTTTAAAACTATGTAATCAAAAGAAGAACCACAAACAAAGTGAACGATTGCCGGGAAGAAGGTTTTTTCCCTACAGCAGTTATTGTGGTAGGGATTTTTTTCTCTTTTTATGTGAGAGGTTGGCAGGCGGCTTCTCTTAATTGTCAATCCCCAAAATACTTATAACCTTGGGGTTTTTAAACTAAACGATAGACTGTAATACAGACACACTTATATTCAATAGAGCCGTATTAAAGATTATTAATGAAGCCGTATCAATGAAACTTACAATAAGATGAAACGTTTAGGCAATTTTAGTCTTAAACACGACTCCATAGACGTTAAATTGCAAATCGATTAAAACCTTTTCTGCCTTTCATGATTTTTTTTAAAAATATTTGCTTAGTCATTATTGTGGGTTAATCTAAATATTAATTCTTTTACTAAGTTTCAACTCTCCAACATAAATACACTACAAGCTACGATGATAAAAGACAAAATAAAAAAAATGAAATACCTTCATGGGGTTGTTAGAGAATTTGACTTTTCTATTGAGTTTAACAGGTACTTCAGGTTCACTGTCCGAGTCAGAGTCCACTATACCTTCTACTTCTATCCAGTAGTGTCCGTCTTCAAAGTAATGCACTCCTCCTTCTTCAAAAACCTGTAAAACAAGTTAACACTGGAGATAAGTCTAAATGGATATAAGTCTGACAGGAGATAAGTCTAACTGGAGATAAGTCTGACTGAAAACAAGTCTTTGAGTTTGAGCATGATATCAATAATAGGTAATAATTTTACTCAAAAAGCATTATCTGTAGTTGAGGTCTACCAATGAACTTCCTATGACATCCCTGGCATTTTAATGACTGTACAGAACTATTAGGACTTACAAGTTGGAATGCTGATGGCCAAGAGGATCCTAAGTCAGGTCCTTGTTTAATAAAGTATATATAATTTTATGAATACACTAGATTTTAGTTTGATAGAATAAATACAATCAAATGCCTCCTAGATATTGTTGTGACAACCTTCCCTCAAAAGCTGTGGGAGATAGTCAGATAATGCCTTAAGGAAACACAAGACAACAATGTGACCTTAAAAAGTCAACAGTGCCTTAAAGAGTTACTATGTGACATGCCCATGTGGAGTACCATGGAGTTACCACATAGGGTCTGAAAGAATCCCCATATGGAGAACCATGGAGTCAAGTCACCCGTGGTGTAGTGGTTAAGGTACGCGGCCAATACACAGAATAAATGGACTTTAAACTTCCGAGTTATTTAGTCATGGGTTCAATTCTGAGATTGAGAGTCCGCAGAAAAATTCTGCGTACCACGTCCTTCAGAAGGGACGTAAGCCAGTGGTCTATAGCTGTGCGTTGTCAGATACTTATTTTAAGATCCCTTACCCTAAATGAAACTGGGAATAGGCAAAATTTAGGACCCTCGATAGTAGATTCATTATAATACTATAGTGTGTCTGCCTTGTAGTTTAAAGTGCATAGAGCTTTGGTTTAACAGCAAGGGCACATGTTGTTCCTAGTTTTTCACTAGACCATAAGAGTCAGTGAAAATATGTATGATTTGCTTAAAAAAAAGCATGAGAGGAACCATAGAAATCCACGACTCTTCTGTCTAGATTAGATGAAATATAGACCTACACTTTGAAATTAAAAGGAAGTAGAAACACTATCTTAGGGAGCTGGCAAAAAGGGCCCAACAACGTGGCCTACTGGCCTGGTAGTACTACCACTCCCCCCATATTACTACTACTACTACCATGGAGTCACCACATGGTAGTAGTAGGGATCACTACATGGAACCCCAATACTTTACCAGCTCATATTATATAAAATGAAACATACCACTTGTTTAGACTTATGAGGTACGGCGTACAAATCCTCTATATTCTGCTGGGTTGACGCAGTTTCCGAGTCAAGTGAAGAAGACATTAACTTATCATCGGTATGACTGTCTATAGAAGTGTCTAACCCCACTGACAGACTACTACTATACATACTGCAACACAATGTCCACAACATATTAATGTACAAGTATTCAAAACAATATAGCACAATTATAACTGGAAGAAAAGTGTTTTAATTCTTGTTATATACCGAGCGGAACATTTCACATGCACAATCATTAATTATTTTAAAAATAAAGGGGAAAACATGAATTGCATTTATGTGGCTGTTTTATACAGAAATAAATCTCTTTTTGTTTCCAGGTTTGATCTGGAAACGACAGGTTTCAGCAGAATTTGAAACGAGCTACAATAATTTGAAACAATCAACAAGAATAACGATATTTATTTTACCGCTGGGGTGGATGGGGAACCATTGTAACTAGATGGAGAAGCATCGTAATTGGATGGTTATAAGCGTTTTATAAAGGCGATAGAATGTTCTATAAAACGAGTGTTTAATCATCAAAATCGAATAACCACAACCAAAATTATAGCTCTTTTAAAAACACCTATCACATGATTTATTTATGCAAAATCAGCGAATTTCTTTTTAAAAAAATTATTGGCATCTTGTGCATTTTTGGGCCATTTAACATATGTCATAACTTTGTGAATTAGAGACATAGTAAAAAGGGTCTTAATAACATGGCCCCACTATCACTAAGGTAATTCATTCCCTTGTAAGTCACTGAAATACAATACTTGTGATAATTTATCGTCTTACCTGAGCAATCTGTTGTAAATTGAAAACCTGTACTTATAAGCTAATAAATTTATTAAATCTAAACGTGCAATCGATCTCTCATGCATTACCATCTTTCTTTTTCTTACAAATATAATTTTCAATAAGGATGCTAAATTAATGCACATTTAGCCAACATTTACGGGTAACAAATATTAAATTAACAATAATCACTAGGTTGACAAGAAATCTACATCGTAAGGAGTTTCTATCGCACTTCTATTACATAAAGTCATTCTCTATAAAAAAAACTCAACAAAATATCATTTTTACGGTAAAATAAAAATGAAAAAATCATTGATTAGTTTTAACTATATTACTCTATGGAACAAATTCATTTAATGATAAGAAAAATATTATGATTTTAAAATGATTTTTAAAAAATTAGAAAAAAATATATGGATTTAAATTATGGATTAACACATGAAAATGGTTTATAAAATGTTATAAAAGTGATATAAAGATTTTTTCTAAATTATAAACTTGAGAATAAAACAGTTACGACAAATTATTAATTGACCACTATATGAATCTATCTAGAGTGTCTGATTTTTCTTCTTAACTATGCCACTGATGATGTCCCAGCAAAAAAATAACCATTAGAGGAGAGATTTAGGTGTTTTGTTTGGCTTTAAAAGTTAAAGGTGTACTGTGTACTGCCACCTTTCTGGAGGTCTGTAAGCTGGAGTAATT
The DNA here is from genome assembly GCA_018340805.1 of Microvelia longipes. Taxonomy (NCBI): domain Eukaryota; kingdom Metazoa; phylum Arthropoda; class Insecta; order Hemiptera; family Veliidae; genus Microvelia; species Microvelia longipes. The sequence goes on from JACMZG010000007.1 coordinate 356,978, forward strand.
TTCTATATAACCTAAGCAGTAGCCTCACAACTTGTTATTTAATTCTTTCAAACTTTTCAATGGAAATACACTAAAAATTAGCACAAACTGAGTGCAATAATGCTGTGGCGTGTAGTGTATAATTTATAAATATGCTACAAATTTATTATTATAACTTAATAATAAATTTATTTATTATAAAAAGGAAAGTTAAAAAGAAATTATAAATATAGTCAAATTTAATAATAATGTTAATTTTTAAAAAAGATGTAGAAAATAAAGCTCCATTTACTCAAATTTAATAAGGAACTCTTAAATCTTGAAATTCTTAATTTAGTTTAAAAATATTGTTTTTCAACTAAAATTATGGTAACACTGATTTTTTAAAAAAAATATTCAATGTAACAGTTATTAACAGTTTTTTTAAACATAGCTTACCATACCATACCAAGGTGCAATATGAAATAGTTTGGTAAAAATTGTTTTTTATTTTATATTTTACATTTGTTAAACTCTGATGATGACTAATTTTTAGTCGAAAGCTTAGTTATTTTTATATATTAAAAAATATAGGACTTTTGTGTAATTAATCTGTTTTTATTTATATATTTTTTATAAGTCCACAAAAAGAAACTTTTTAATAAATTTATTTATTTTAAATGTATCAATATGGATAAATATGTGCATTTACTTTGAAAAATTAAAAAAAAAATAAATAAAAAACAAGCTGTGACAATGCTTACAACTTTCATAAATTGATAAAGGCCTTTTTCGCAACGAAAAATAATAGCCTTGGATTTTAATGATTTTTTAAACAATTTTGCGGACTTGGAAAACCAAGTTAATGACATCATAACAACCCGGTTTTCAATAGAGTTTGTGTCCTCCCAAAGATGTGTAATTTTTACTCTAAAGTATAAATGAGAAAAAGTAAAAATTAAATAAACTATAACAAATAGCACTTATTGACCATACGTATAGAAAAATCATGACCAAAACCTCATAACTTTTTACTATTAAATAAACTTTAAAACTAAATTAATTAAAACTTTAAAGTTAATTAAATTATTAACAAAACACTGTTAGAATTTGATTGTAATAAGTCGCACTATACCGAGTCGAATCGAAAGGAAACGTTCACTTATTGGTTAAACTAAATTTTGATTGACAGTTTCAAAATTTAATAAAACTACTACAACCATAAGTGGCCTTGTTTAAAATTTTAATATTTATAACAATGAGTAATTTATTACATTTGTTGATATAAAATACACACTGTTAAAACCGCAATATTTTTCATTAAATTTTAGTTAGTTTCAGTAAAATATTAATATAAACAAAATGAATTGAACAATAGAGTAAAGAAAAACTTTAATAAAAAGAAAAATTTAATAGCATACAAATTTCGGTTAAATGTTATATATGTACACACACACACACCTATAAGACTCATAGGTGTTAAATTTCTTATGAATGCAACCCCGATGAGACATATAGGTGTCTCTCTTACAATTATATACCATTAAGTTATTCATTTTTGAATTGAAAATGGGTTAAATTTGTCTATCCCTTGAATAACGTAGTTTATTTTTTCATTTAATAGTCTAGTTAACGAACAGGGTTTTTTCAAGATTGTTTACGTTGTGAAAAAAAAAATAAAATTAAGGTTTCATTAAACTTTAAATCCTTTGTTAATGGTTTGCAATAGAGAGTAAACCAATAGAAACTTATTATTAGACAATTTACTTAGCTTCAAAATTTATTTGAAAGAATTTTTATATTTTCCTATTTCTGCCAAGATATAAAGGAAAACATGAAAAACAGAACACGTTTTGGTCCACTATGATCGCACATTTTTTCCAAAAAAAAGTTCCCAAAAAAGGAGGTATCACTAAACATGTCCAAACAGATTCCCAAAATAAAATTTTGAACTATTTAAATTAATTCACAAATTTTAACTATAAGTAAATTTTTTATAAAGACTTGAAAGTTTTACAAAACTTAACAAACAAATTTAAACAAGTAAAAATTTGTACAAACAATAGTTAATTTATCATTGCAGTTTTAAAAACACATGATTTTTAAAATTATATTGATTTTCATTCACTAATAAAACAAAACTAACACATACAGTTTGAAGTTGTTATTTTCATTCAGTTTATAGCTAATATATTTTTAATTAAATTTACTTTATCTTTAATCCAACTGAGATATTAGTACACTTAAAGAACACTACTGGCCAAGTGTAGTTTTTTTTTAAGTTATCTAAGCTAAGGGATTGCCAGATCATTTTGTTTATTTTAATATTTTTTAATAATAAAATTTTGTTTCGAAACTAACCGAAATTGAATGAATAATATTGCGGTTTTAACAGTGTATGTTTTATATCAACAAATAATTAACAAAACCCTCCGCTTTCGCTTTAAGAACCGACTAACTGCTTAGGCAAATAATAGCATTCATTACTCCTTTGCTGCATAAAAAACTTTTTAGTGTATTTAATACCCAAACAGAACACACCTCTCCACAGTTATTTTAAAACAATTAAATGAATTAATTCTTAGGATCATCAATTCCGACAACTAGTTTCAAATTTATTCTCATCAGAAATTTTTGCACACCTCATTTTTCAATTTTAAATTCTTTAACGACAAAAATAATACTTGCGGACCAGAGTAAGTTATCAGACTCAGTTAGGGCATCTTCAGAGACGGAAAAAAGAAAACTACAATTCTCTTTTCTACAACACTGAGGTCTATCGATTACATTGAAAGTAAGCTTATTTAGTTTATACTCCGTTTAAATAATTATTCCTATCTTTTATTAATAAATTGTTTATTTATCAATCAAGACCTCTCGTAATAACTTGGTATTCTCATTTGCAAAATAAAAATAAAAACTCACCTAGAAGTTGTTGAAACTTGTAAAATATCGTGAGACGCTTGCAAAACATCTTGCAACCAATCTGGTTCATTACTAGGACTCTTCTCTTCCTTTGCTTCACTTGTCATTTCAATCGATTTATCAATCGTTTTATCAAATGATGGCTCCGATTTATCAATCGATTTATCAAATGGTGACTCAGATCTCTCCAATTCCGATTTATAAATCGATCCATTAAGTGATGATTCCAATTTATCAAATGATGCATCCGATCTGTCCAGTTCTGATTTATCATTTTCAATGGATTTATCAAAAGATCTTTCTAAATCAGCTAACGAATTATTAACCGATTTCTCTAAAACGTCAATTCCATTCATGGATTTCTCTAAAGATCTATCGCTAGATCGTTCAATCAGTCTTGCCGAAGATTTTTCAAAAGTTTTCTCGACAATTTCATTCGAGGAGATACTTTGCGAAGTTTCTATTTTGTGATCTATCGTCGATATAATTTGAGAAGTTTCGACAAGTCCGTCATGATCAAGTTTACTAATATCCTGAATCAGTATCTCATCTGGAATATTTTTAGGCGCTAATAACTTCACAACTTCCAACGCCTCTTCATCAGACAATAAAGCTTCTTTACTTCTAAAAAAAAATTATGACAAAAAAATAAATTTAAAAAATCAAGAAGAATAAAACAATAAAAAGAAAAAAGGTAAATAATGAAAAAAAATATTATATGATGATGAAATGAACAAATAAAATCAATAAATAACCATGATGATAAAATGAACAAATAAAATCAACTAATCAATTAACTTTACAATACGTACCATCTGGAGATAAGTATATTTACAGAGCCCGCTTTCGGCTCTCTTTTTGTCAACTTGATGAATGGTTAACAGCCATCATCAGTGGCGTGGAGATGAGAAAGTATAAGATATTTATTCTGCTTCATTTAAGACAGAGGTTTGAAATAAAAACAGAATAAATAGCTTAATTTTCCCTTCTTTTTCATCTCACCGCCACCTTTTAGCTGTTAATTAGATGAACGGTTAACAGCCATCATCAGTGATAATGAGATAAGAAAGAAGAAGAATGAAAAGTTATTTACTATTTTTCATATTAGACAGAGATTTGAAACAGAAACAATAACTTAATTTTCCTTCTTTTGCATCTCGCTGTCACTTATAATGGCAGTTTACAGTTGAAAGTCAGTGCGATAAATAAATTTCACATTCAGTGGAGAGACAGTTGTTTATATTTATTGATAAAAATGATAATATCCAACCCGATGTATCATGTATATCTTTTTTATGTCATATCTACTCCACCATTCAGCACATTATTTAATACATACAAAAATATAATCATGCACAACATAGAACAGGCAGGCAATATGCATATGCTCGTATTCAGCAATAGCTGTTAGGACATGCTTGTAGCACTTAGTAGTTTCAAGATAGCATGACTACAATAGTTTTGGTTCCGATCAGTTGACGGCCTAAGCAGTCAGGGAAATAATGCTATGCCAAATTCCCACACCTCCCCTCAGAGGCAGCAGCATAGACCAACACAATTCTTTACACATTTCTTATATATTAAAAAATATATACATGTATGCGTATGTACAACTAATATAAAGCCTCAAAATAGACTATGAGACAAATTATATACATTTACATCATATATATATATATATATATATATATATATATAATATATATATATATATATATATATATATATATATATATATATTAGATGAATTTGTATCATCTAATACAAAATAACTTCTTAAACATGACTAAGGCCCGTATTCAGAATGATCAAAAGTTTCAAAAAAATCTCTCCTAGGTTCTTCCTAGGTTGTTCCTACCTTTTTCCTAGCTTCTTCCTAGCTTTAGTGTCCATTTTAGAACATTTTAACCGTCCTAGGGCTAGGAAGAGATCTCTCCTAGGTTTCTCCTAGCCTTTTCCTAACTTTGCACCTTAAATTCTAGGAAAAGGCTAGGAAAAAGCTAGGAACAACCTAGGAAGATCCAAGGTAGGTAGAGAGGTACCTTAAATCGTCCCTAGATTGTCTCTAGTCATTTTTTGTTCTATTTTAATAATTGTTTTTGAGCTTAAAATCCGTTTTGGGTAAACAAGAGTGGTTCAGGGCGAAATTTTTTGGTTGTCACCCCCTTATAAATTTTGGGGGTGCTGACCCCAAAAAGTCAAATTTTTTTTATTGCTCCAAACAACTTCTTTTGACCTGAAACGGATTTCGAGCTGATAAAAACAATTTTTTTGGTCGGCTCCCCCTTATACATTTTGGGGTGCTGCCCCAAAAAGTCTAATTTTTTTTATTGCTCCAAACAACTTCTTTTGACCTGAAACGGATTTTGAGGCAATAAAAAAATTTTTTGGTCGGTTACCCCTTATAAATTTTGGGGGTGCTGCCCCAAAAAAATCAAAATTTGTTTTATTGCTCCAAACAAATTCTATTGACCTGAAACGGATTTTGAGCCATTAAAAATTTTTTTTTGGTTGGCTCCCCCTTTTAAATTTTGGGGGGTGTTGCCCCCAAAAAGTCTAATTTTTTTATTGCTCCAAACAACTTCTTTTGACCTGAAACGGATTTTGAGGCAAAAAAAAAAAATTTTTTTGGTCGGTTACCCCTTATAAATTTTGGGGGTGCTGCCCCAAAAAAATCAAAATTTGTTTTATTGCTCCAAACAAATTCTATTGACCTGAAACGGATTTTGAGCCATTAAAAAATTTTTTTTGGTTGGCTCCCCCTTTTAAATTTTGGGGGGTGTTGCCCCCAAAAGTCTAATTTTTTTATTGCTCCAAACAACTTCTTTTGACCTGAAACGGATTTTGAGGCAATAAAAAAAAATTTTTGGTCGGTTACCCCTTATAAATTTTGGGGGTGCTGCCCCAAAAAAATCAAATTTGTTTTATTGCTCCAAACAAATTCTATTGACCTGAAACGGATTTGAGCCATTAAAAAATTTTTTTGGTTGGCTCCCCCTTTTAAATTTTGGGGGTGTTGCCCCCAAAAAAATCAAAAATTTGTTTTATTGCTCCAAACAACTTCTTTTGACCTGAAACGGATATTGCGCCAGTAAAAAATGTTTTTTTTGGACGGGTCCCCTTATAAATTTTGGGGGTACCACCCCCAGGAAAATTACAAAAAAATTACCGGAATTTAATTTTATTAGTATCAAATGTTCAGAATATGACGCAAAGGTTTGCTCCAATATAATCTAAAGTTACTGTAAAAAATCACATATTATGGTAATATGATGACCATACATACCAGACGATTAACACATAATAATTGGGTACTCCAGTTGTCAACTTAGTGTGGGGTTGTAACGAATTTTATCGCGATAGCTCCATACGAAGCTGAGTTAATCAAAGTGATGTATTGGTGAAATGCACCAGTGCAGGGTGAAATGCACCCTGTATATCTTCTTCATGAGCACTATGTAATCGTCGCGAAAGTGTGACGTCACAAAATACATATTGGCTCATATCAAAACAAAATGAAAACAAAGGATCCTATTATTTATTTTTTGTGATCCTAAAGTGACCAATAGCAATTGCTTTATTATGTAAACAAGAGAAACGTTCTGCAACAAACTTAACTTTCGTGACGTATTTATATTTGATATGGTCGATTATATACCCGAAGCAAATTTTTACATTCCATTTACATTTTAAATTTTTGTTAAGCTATAACAAATGTTTTTTTCCCTAAGCAATAGGCTTATGAATACTATAAAAAATACACACAGTTCACGACGTAAAGAAAATCGTGATCTCTACGTTCACAACGTATGAACTCAGAGATGTTTAATGCTGATTTGATTAGAAAGATCATAACGGGGATAGTAAGCATTGTTTACATTATGTTGGTAGAGTAAACATTATACTTATTGATGTATCTCCCCATTAAAATGTGGGATTCAAAACTCTGCCTTAACGTGGTAGTGTTGTATATTCCCATCTAGAATGAAGTAGAGCTGTTAACTGTTTTGAAAATCCCCGTTTTGAGCGACCGCCTTCTTGATTGCTAACCTTGCAATAAATGCTATCAAATATTATAAATGGAAAGTATCATAAACTTGATGAAACCTTATAGAAAATAAATAAAATAATACTAGTGCTGAGTATATTTTTATTGAGTATATAATTATTACTGGAAAGTTCTAAAACAAAACTAAATAATTACGGGTAAATTGGCTTACTTATAAAGGTAACAAGACTGAAAAGTATATTATACATTTTGTTGTTTTGTGTAGTTTTTTAAACTGTTTACAATATCAACCGCTTTTTAAAACGCCTAAAACGAACTAATTGCTACGTAAACTAATTTGACTTTACGTGATATGACTTTATAGATCAGTGTGAAAAATGAAGTACCAACTGTAGGGTTTATACAACCCTATAATATGATGTTTATTTATGTCAAATATAATAATTTCTTCTATAAACTTACATTCAAAAATGTAGCACCCATACACTCTACGAAAGTTTTAACCTGTTTTTATTATCACTAACTATGTTATTGTAAAAACATTTAAATAGTACATTGATGACATATAATGATTTCTTCATAAGTGAAAATAAAATGCAAATCATTTCTCTAGTTTCAAACCTTCACTGGGTCAAGGTCACGCACTTTCACATTAGATATACTTTAAAATAATCGGCAACTATAAATAAGTTTGTTGTCATTACAAATTCACGTATTTTAAGGGAGTTTATTCTGTGCCAGGTTTGTTTACAAATCATTTGTTTATTTTTGTAGAATATCTCAATATTATTAGTTTTACAGTTCTCTACTAGGTAGCGCTAGTTGTCAAAAAATGTCTGTTTACGTAAAATTGAGGTTCAAATTATTGTAAAGATAAATAATAAAATTAAGTTATAATTAATCTAATGTAAGTTTTCATTCTATTTTTGTTATATTAACGTTTTAGCACGAATAAATTTACGTAAAATCATTCCTAGGGTTGATTTTTTAAAAAGCTAGGAGAAGGCTAGGAAGAAGCTAGGAACAACCTAGGAACACCTAGGAGAGATTTCAAAAACTGATTTGAATACCGCTAGGCCTAGGAGAAAGCTAGGAACAACCTAGGAGAAGGCTAGGAACAACCTAGGAGAGATTTTTTAAAATGATTCTGAATACGGCCTAAGACTTAGGCCCGTATTCAAAGACTTTTCCTAACATTTTTCCTAACATTTTCCTAACTTTTTCCTAACATTTTTCTAACATTCTCCTAACTTTTTCCTAAATTTTCTTAACTCCTAACATTCTTCTAACATTCTCCTATCATGTTTTAAAAGTTTTAGAGGCTTCGCATGATTTTATTTAGTAAGAACCTAAGTAGTTAAAGTCAAAAAGTGATACCATTGTAAGTTAACGTAATATATCGCAAAATATCATTTTATTAACTTATTACCTGGATTTACGACACACTTTTTCATAAACAACAATGCGGCCTTGCTTTGGCGAATGTTAAATATATTAGAAACTTTTTTTTTACATATGTTTTCAGTAACAGTTGAGTTAATACAAATACAATGTTCAATTATTGTAACAGCTTTCATAAATAAAGCCAGTATCAAGCGTTTCAAGTTTGAACGTGGACCAGGTTGTACGAATCCAAAGGTGTCTAAATGAAGACCTGTTAATCAGTGCAACACTGTTTTCATTTTGCTAAATCATTACGCATTTTTTTTTGTGTATTTTGTCATCAAAATCATTTTTGTTGTGTAAATGTTTTTTGGTATAATAATGGCTGAATTATTCACACCGGACCAACTGAATTTCCTCTTTGAATTGATAGCCCACCACAAACAGACCATAGAAATAAAAATCTGAATTGTGTTAAAAGAATTTCAGGGTAAACTCCCTAATAGTAAGGTAAGTGGATTAACAGTAACAAATAAAAGATTTATGTTGATAGTTATTAAAAAGACAAAGTGTGTCGTAAATCCAGGTAATAAGTTAATAACATAATAGATATTTTGCGATATATTACGTTATTTTTACAATGTATCAACTTTTTGACTTAACTACCTTAGTTCTTACTAAAAAAAAAATCATGCGAAGCCTCTAAATGACTTTTAAAACACGGGAACGATCATTTAAAATTTCGTGGCTTAAAAACATTTCTCTTACCTAAACCTAAGGTGAGTGTTAGGAGAATGTTAGGAAAATGTTAGGAAAAAGTTAGGAAAATGTTAGGAAAAAGTTAGGTGTTAGGAAAATGTTAGGAAAAAGTTAGGAGAATGTTAGGAAAATGTTAGGAAAAAGTTAGGTGTTAGGAAAATGTAGGAAAAAGTTAGGAGAATGTTAGGAAAATGTAGGAAACGTCTTTGAATACGGGCCTTAGAGTCTACTATGCCAATAGCAAAATTGTATTCCCTTGATTTAAGCATCAGTTGAAGATGGTACAGATGCATTAAAAATATGCCTTGATATAATGAATAGGGTATAAAAATTAATGAACTCAAGAACCCCCAAAAAAACTAAAGAAATTAGTAAAGCATAACTAATAAATAAATAAAATATAAGTAAAACTATAAATGGGCTTCAAAAATTGAAACCTAGAACTTTGTTCAGATGACAGATGGTACAAACCATAGAGTATATATACTAGAGAGGGGCATAAACCTATCTAGAATACATTAAAAGAGGCCTGAAAACATCATTTTGGGACTCTCAGGGGCTCTTTTGTAAAACCATCATTGAACCTTCAACAAGAGTGAGTTTAAAGGTTAATGTATTCATAAATGTATTTAGCTTCACCGCACATTTTTTGTGTTTTTGATTAATGTATTTTTTAAATCATGATCACAATTAAAGTTATTGTAGTTTTGCTTACTGAATATTGATTATCTTAATTTATGCAGGTGGTCAGGTGTACTTTTTTGATTATTCAAAAAATTTATTACCTATAGGGCTTCTGTATAAAACCTCTATGGTATTAACAAAGAAGAACATAAAAACATATCAGTAGGACAACTAGTGCAGTAGAATCAAGTAAGTGGTTTTACTTGATTGGCTGGTACATCAAATACATATAGTTGACAATGAATACGGCTGGAACATGTCTGTCAAATCAATGGTTCAAATTAAATATGGCTAAAAGCGAATACGGCTGGTACACGTCTGTCAAATGAAGGATTGAAAGGTTTCAATAGAAGAACTCATCTAAATAATTAGCAGACTAGACTCACCCGACACGTTTGATGACAAGCCTTATTTAATTAATTATAGCAGTCATAAAGATTAAAATTTACAGATTCGTAGAGGAAATAATAAAGCAGGCAATATAGGAAGCAGGCCATACCAAGCAATAAACAAACAAATAAAAGTAAACATTAGATAAATACAATACAGTTCATAACAAATACACAAGGATAGCTAGACCTGGAGACCAAGGGCTAGAGCTGAAGGAAATGAGCCTCATTCCACACTGTTTGCCGATATTTTTTTGATAATGTACCTCTTTAAAGAAGCACGTGTAAATGACGCAACTTTAAAGTTTGAAAAATATCCATAATTTTTTAAAACCTGCGTAGGGTTCTTAGATTATTTTATAAATTAATAATAAATAAAGCTTTATTTGTATAAATATAAATAAAGCTACAATGGCGAAATTTGTATAATACTAATAAAAGATACATGGCAAATTTGTGATAATACATAATAAAAGTATGCAAATTTGTATATAAAGACTAAATAAAAGATAACTATGGCAAATTTGTTATAAAGTAACTAATAAAAGTACAAATGGCAAATTTGGTATAATACTAATAAAGACTAATGGACAAATTTGGTATTAAAATACAAGAAAAGTTCAATGGCAAGATTGATGTATAAATACTAAAAAGCTACAATGGCAAAATTTTTTATTGGCCAACTATGTTCGTTTTCCATGGTTTGAGGTACATAAGCATAAATATATGGTTGGAAACAGTACCAAATAAGTTCCATTTTTCAGGCTCTTGAACTATCATATCGAATAAAAATAGTAAAAAATTAAAAAACAATTAAAGAAAAGAGGTTTTCTCTTCTATGCTCTATTTACAAAATAAAAGAAACCAAGTTGATACTCACACGATTATGATGATTCATTTTAAAATTTTAAAATATTGATTTGGGTTTTCCTCTTGGTGGATATGCAGAGAAGGTATTTTATTCCTAGGTAGACAAAAAGTTCCAGAGAGATAATAGTTTGCTCTAGTTTAAACTCAGATTAGTGTATTATACTTTAAAAAGGTTTTTAGACACATTTCCTTTGAAAATACAGAAAATGAAGTTGCAAGCAGTGCTGATAATTGAGTGTAACTAGCTCAAAGTTATTAAAAGCATTAAACCGGAACATATAAGGAATAATAATATATATAGGCCTTACTAGTCTTGATATAACCTCCTTTGGCAGATATCACTGGTACACTATAAGTAATGTACCACTATTCACTAAACAATAGACAATTTTCTATATAAAAAGGTTGGCAATACTTCCGGTTGACTGAATATATTATTTTCTATTTATAAATTTAATGATTTGAATTATTCATAAAATACAATATATAAATATCGGTACATTACAATATTTAAGCATTTTAATTGTAGTTTAACGTTATTAATTAAAATTATATTAAAAGTAGCTCTATCAACTAAAAGTAGATGTCTTGTATTCCGCACCCTTTTGTAAGGATCGCTTTTATTAAATACTCTAGACTAGAGTGTTTTAAGTAATATCTATATTTTCTTTACTGATCTTTATTCATATAATGAGATATTATATGACACATATTTAAATAATTTTGTATGTTGTTTAGGTTAGGATCCCCTACTTAAGACCACAATCAACGTATTTTATTATATATAGTAGAATTACATTGTGTTTAGCCCGGTCATATGCTCCTATCACTATTTTAGATTATTTTAAGACGGAACCTTAGCATAAAGTGTATTCTTTTACACGGCATTATTTAAGTATTCTTCAGATGAAAGATAAATTTATAATATAATATATTTCGTTCAAGAGATGGGAACAACGAAAACCAAATTTTCTAAGGATTTATTATCTCATATTAGTGTGATAAAGTTTTGTTATCATACAATTTAATTAACAGTTTTTTAACATAGTTCATAATACCTACCAAACGGTGCAATATGAAATAGTTTGTAAATTGTTTATTTATATGTTGAATTTGTTAAACTCTGTGAATGTACTAATTTTTAGTGCAAATAGACTATAAGTATAAAGCATTTGATATATGTAAAAAAATGAATTAGGACTTTGTGTAATTAATCTGTTTTTATTTAAATATTTTTTATAAGTCCACATTTGAAAATTTGCTATCAAGAGATTAAGCATCAGTCAATCTCAAGGAAACCAAAAAAAAACAAGCCAGACACTCCAGGTATTATTAAATTTGGGACATCTAAGCATCACTTCTTCTTGTGTTGAGTGAGACTTATTTTAAGTCTCCCCTAACATAGAAATAAGTGTGACTTAACACAGAAAAGAACTTTTCTAAATTTGAAGAAATTTATCCAATATCATCCCTTGTTAATAACCAGCATGCTACTTTAACTTTAAATTAAATTTAAATTTTTTCAACATTTATTACATGGCATTAAAGTTAACTCAACTTTGAATCGAGCAAAATAAGGCAATTCTTTTAAATAATTTTTTCTCACACCATTACATAAATCTTTTAATACAGTCTATATTCTTCTATTTATTTAATACGTAATTGAAAAAATTAATATCAATTTGAATACGAAATTAATAACGTAAATTAATAAGTAATTTTAAAATTATGATTCCCTAATGGGATCAATCCCCTCTTCTATTTCTTTCAAGAGACTTCATAGGGGTAATTCAAATTGAAAATTCTTTAAAAATAAATATGACCTTATAATTGCTCAAAATGTTGAATAAAAAATACCTGATTACTACATGATTACTAAATCTGCTAGTTTGAAGCCGTAAGAGATTAGGCAAAAAGAAATTACTTCTTAACACTAAAACTAATTCTATATCCCCGCTTCTACTGCCAATGGATTTATGGACCCATATTTTAACAGCAAAGCAATGTACATGCAGACGATTACGAACTAAATACTAAAAAATAAGGAATGAAACAATTCTAGAATTGAAAATCGATTGACCTGAGTGAATTTCTCTGACTTAATATTTACAAACCATTTGGTAATAGGATTTACAGGACCATAGATTGGAGTAAGGAAACCACAAGTCTGGCGATTTAACCCGAAGCTGGACAATATGCTGACTCAGCAAATTTTTAAAATTTTTACAACTATTTCACTTGTAAAAATTCTAAAAAAAGATTTAAACAAAAGTTTTAGCATTCAAGATAACAAATGTTGGTAGTTCTGGTAATTTTTTACCCAGACTAAATAAGGTAAATAAATAAATTAAATTTCATCTTCTCTCTCTTTCTCTAAAACTACCTCTCACTCACTTGCACTCATTATATTTTTTTTAAAACTTCATGACTTTATATCTTGAATGACTTTAATGCTGATAATGAGATGAAACTTGGCAGATATGTAAGTCAGTATTATACATGGCTACAGGTGTGCTAAATCTCAAATTGTACCGCAATATTCTTTCCGTATGTTTTATGTTTTTTTTTCTAAAATTTTACTGAGTCATTATTGCAGGTTAAAGACGTCATAAAAATTATTATTTTCCGATAAACAGAACTACACCTATAGGGACTGATTTTGTAAAAAGTTTCAACTCTATTAGCAAAACTAGGAGTTAATTTGGACGCTACTAGTAAAACAACACCACACACCAACACCGACCAACATACAGGCTTACAGAAAGTTTGTGAACACTCAGAGAGGCTTAAAAACCTGAACTGATACTTCGTGCAATCCTAGTTTCGGGATTTTTCGCACATCCTTTTCTATCTAATACTACGGTATTAATAGAGAAAGGTAAAACAGAAGTTCAATAGTATTTGATGATTGCTTGCTTGTTGAGATTGGCTACAATTTGACTTTAATTAACTTTTTTTCCAGATTTTCAAATTAAATGGTTTATAATAATTTCTTAATACTTTTTAGAAATATATTTTTATATATTCTTATTAAGTTTAATTAATAATATTAATGAGTCATACTCAAGAGCTAGAAGGAGGCATAGCCTTCTGAATCAATATAGATATATATATAGTGGGGCTGTCAGGAGGTCTGTGTATGATCTCATTGTATGAACCTCCTCCTATAGAGGGATTAAGTGATAAATAATGAAATTAATCAATTGTTTTTGCGGTAATGGCTGGAGACTCTCCCACAGATTAGGTCTCAATTTTGTATACGTTCCGGTTTGCTGTTGTAAGCATTATGGTATTATCGAACTAATCTAATATTCTGCCGTACATTTATGTTCTGTTTGATCTGTTTATTTGTATATGAAATGGTGAATCGGAAATGTGAGTGGGTCAGAAGTCCAGGCCAGAACTAGGTTACTTTTCACATGTTTCAAAATTCACCAATAGTAAAAGAGCCGTTTTGAGATCATATGCTTTGTCTATGCATGCAATGGAATAGGAACTGAGTAATCAATTTATCTCAAAAATAAATGATGACGAGTCACAATTTTGTGTTCAGCTACTGGTAGAGTCAAACAACAGACAAGTGGCAGTATACATTATTGCTACTCTAGATGATCCATCTGAAATCGCTTTCGTCTGACCAAATGATATGAATATGAAATATTATGACGGATCAGAAAAATTACACTGACTCCTGGGATGTATTATGGAAATGTATTTAATCTACCGTCAAGTTCTAAAGTACCTAATAGGTGACATCATGCAAATGGACCATCGTGTTAGCCAAATAAAGTGTATCTATACATTAAAATCGATCCTTCATTTTGATAGTAGAGACTTAAGACAGCCGCACATAGGAGTACTCTTGCGTCTTCATTTGCGGTAACTGATACGTGCTCAGTAGGTTTTCAGCTCGGCTGATTACATGAGGGAGGTTTCCAGGAGTT
>JACMZG010000007.1:372024-405282 GCA_018340805.1 Microvelia longipes
CATAGTAATAAGTTGAAATATTTAAATCATAATATAAAAATAACAATTACCCAAATGTATAAAATAATTTTGAATATTTTAAATTAAAAATAGAAAAAATAAACATTGACCCCAAATCATAATAATAATGTTGAATATTTCTAAATAAAATAGTAAAATAACAATTACCTCAATATAAAATAATTTGAAAATATTTTTAAATAAAAAGAAAAAATAACAATTACCCAAATTATAGTAATAATTTGAAATATTTAAAATAAACAGTAAATAATAACAATTCCCAATCATAATAAAATTGAAAATATTCTCAAATAAAATATAAAAATAACAATACCCAAATAATAATAATAATGTTTGAAATATTTTAAATTAAAATAGTAAAAATAACAATTCCAAACCAAATAATCAATGTTTAAATATTTCTAATAAAATAGTAAAAAAACATACCCAAATTAAAAAAATTAAAAATTTTAAATTAAAATATAAAGAATAACAATTACCCAAATCATAGTAATATGTGAAATATTTTAATAATAATAGCTAAAAATAACAATCCATTCAATCATAGAAAATGTTGAAATATTCTTTAAATTAAAATAGTAAAAATAACAATTACCCAAATCTAATACAATAATGTTCGAAATATTCAAATAAAATAGTAAAAATACAATTCACCAATGATATCTAATAATGGTTGAAACTATTTTAAATTAAAATAGTAAAATAAACAATTACCCAAATCATAGTAAATAATTTGAAATATTTTAAATTAATAAAATAGAAAATAACAATTTACCCAACATATAAAATTGGAAAATTTCTAAATAAAAAGTAAAATATAACAATACCCAATCATAATAATAAATGTTTGAAATATTTTAAATAAAATAGTAAAATAAACAATTACCCCAAATAAATAATAAGTAAATTTTAAATAAAATAGTAAAAATAACAAACCAAATCATAGTAATAAATGATTTGAACTATTTTTAAATAAATAGTAAAAAAATAAACAATTCACCCAAAATATAGTAAATAATGTTGAAATTTCTAATAAATAGTAAAACATAACAATTACTCAAATCATAACATAATAATTAATATTTCTAAATAAAAGTATAAAAAAACATACCAATTAAGATAAGTGAAGCATATTTTAAATAAAATAGTAAAAATACAATTACCCAAATCAAATAATCGTTTGTAATATTTCAAAAATAAAATAGAAAAATAACAATTACCTCAAATTAATAATAGTTAAATATTTTAAAAAAAATGTAAAATAACTATACCCAAACATAGTAATAATTTTGAATATTTTAACATTAAATATAAAAATAACAATTACCCAAATCATAATAATATTGAAATACTCTAAATAAAAAGTAAAAAGAACAATTACCCAAATAATAGTAATACATGTTTGAATATTTCTAAATAAAATATAAAAATAATAATTACCAAATCATAAATAATAATGTTGAAATATTTTTAAATTAGAATAGTAAAAAAACAATTACCCCAAATCATAATAATAATGTTTTGAAATATTTCTATAAAATTAAAATCAACATTACCCAAATTAAGTAATAATGTGAAATATTTTTAAATAAAAATAGAAATAATAACAATACGCAAATCATAAATAATAATGTTTGAAATATTTCTAATAATAAAATGTTTGATAAAATAGTAAAAATAACAACCTCAAATCAATAATAATAAAGTTGAAATATTCTAATGAAAAATCAAATTACCCCAAATAAATAATAAGGTTTGAAATATTTTTAAATAAAAATAGTAAAAATAACAATTACCCAAATCATAGTAATATGTTTGAAATATTTTTAAATTAAATAAAATTAAAAGTAAAAATCACAATTACCCAAATCATAAAAAATTGAAATAACCCAAATAAAATAGTAAAAATAACAATTACCCCCAAATCATAGAATAATGTTTGAATTATTTTTAAATAAATAGTAAAAAACAATTACCCAAATAAATAAAATGTTTGAAATATTTTTTAAATTAAAATAGTAAAAAAACAATTACCCAAATCATATAATGTTTGAAAAATTTTAAAATATTTTACCAAATCATAAATAAAAATATTTCTAAATAAAATAGTAAAAAACAATTACCCAAATCATAATAATAATGTTTGAAATATTCTAAATAAAAAGTAAAAAGTAAAAAATAAAATAAGTAACAAATAACAATTAACCAAATCCATATAATAATGTGAAATAATAAATCATAAAAATAACAATTATAAATATTGAAATATTTTTAAAAAAATGTAAAATATACAATTACCCCAAATCATAATAATAATGTTGAAATATTTCTAAATAAAAATAACAAATAACAATTACCCAAATATATAAGTAATGTTAAATATTTTTAAATAAATATGTAAAAACAATTACCAGCCAAATCAAGTAATAATTTTTGAAATATTTTAAATTAAAAGTAAAAATAACAATTACCCAAATCATAGTAAAATGTGAAAATATTCTAAATAAGTTAAAAATTAACAATATCCAAATAAAATAAAATATTTAAAATAAAATAGTAAAAATAACAATTACCCAAATCATAATAATAAAATATTTTAAATAAAAAGTAAAATAAAATAACACCCAAATTATAAATAATAATGTTTGAAATATTTTTTTAAATTAAAATAGAAACCCCAAAACAATACCCAAATCATAATAATAATGTTTGAAATATTTCTAAATAAAATAGTAAAAAAACAATTACCCAAATTATAATAATGTTGAAATATTTTAAATAAAATAGTAAAATAACAATTACCCAAATCATATAATAATGTTTGAAATATTTCTAAAATAAGGTAAAAAAACCAATACCCAAATCAAGTAATAATGTTGAAATAAATTTAAATTAAAATAAGTAAAAATAACAATTACCCAATTACCATAAATAATAATTGTTTGAAATATTTTAAATTAAAATAGTAAAAATAACATTACCCAAATCATAATAAGTAATAATTTTAAATATTTTAAATAATAAATAACAAATAATTACCAAATACCAATATGTAAAAAACAAATTACCCAAATCATAAAATAATTTGAAATATTTTAAATAAAATAAAAATAGGTAAATAATTTTTAAAAATAAAATATAACAATAACCCAATCATAGTAAAATTTAAATATTTATAATATAAATAACAATCAAATCAAAAATAGTAAAAAAATAACAAATACCCAAAATCATAATAATAATGTTTGAAATATTTCTAAATTAAATAGTAAAAAACAATTACCAAATCATATAATATGTTTGAAATATTTCTAAATAAATATAAAAAATAACAATTACCAAATTATACGTATAATGTTTGAAATATTAAATTAAAATAGTAAAAATAACAATTACCCAAATCAAATAATAATGTTTGAAATATTTCTAAATAAAATATAAAAACACATACCAAAATAAATATATAATAAGTTGAAATATTTTAAATTAAAATAGTAAAAATAACAATACCCAATCATAATAATAAGTTTGAAATATTTAAATAAAAATAGTAAAAATAACAATTACCCATATAATATAATGTTTTAAATATTTTAAAATTAAAATAGTAAAAATAACAATTACCAAATCATAGTAATAAGTGAAATATTTTTAAATTATAAAGTAAAAAATAACAATTACCCAAATCATAGTAAATAATGTTTGAAATATTTCTAAATAAAATAGTAAAATAAAACAATATAACCCAAATCATAATAATAATGTTGAAATTTAAATAAACCTAGTAAAAAATAACAATTACCCCAAATTACATATAATAATGTTTGAAATATTTTCTAAATAAAATAAAATTACCCAGTAAAATAGTTGAAAAAATAACAATTACCCAAATATCTAATAATAATGTTTGAAATATTTCTAAATAAAATAGTTAAATAATTAACTAAATAACAATTACCCAAATCATTAATAATGTTTGAAATATTTTAAATAAAATAGTAAAATAACAATACCCAATTAATAGTAAAATGTTTGAAATATTTTAAATTTATAATAGTTACCAAATCATACATAATGTGAAATATTTAAATAATTAGTAAAATAAATTACCCAATTTATAATAATGTTGAAATATTTATAAAATAGTAAAAATAACAATTACCCAAATCTAATTGAATATTTTTCCAATTTGAAATACAAATTTCTAAATAAAAATAGTAAAAATTAACAATTACCCCCAAATTATAAATAATGGTTTGAAATATTTTAAATTAAAACTAGTAAAAATATTACCCAATCATTATAATAATGTTTGAAATTTTCAAATTAATATAAAAAATAACAATTACCCAAATTATAATAATGTTGAAATATTTTAAATAAAATAGTAAAAAATAACAATACCCAAATCATAATAATAATGTTTTAAATATTCTAAATAAAATAGTAAAAAATAACAATACCCAATTATAATAATAATGTTTGAAATATTTCTTAAAAATAGTAAAAAATTAACAATTACCCAAATCATAGTAATAATGTTTGAAATATTTCTAATAAAATAGTAAAAATAACAATTACCCAAATCATAAAATAATGTTTGAAATATTCTAAATAAAAGTAAAAAAAACAATACCCAATAAAATAATGTTTGAACAATTACCCAAATTATAATAATAATGTATTGAAATATTTTAAATAAAATAGTAAAATAACAATTACCAAATCATAATAATGTTTAAATATTTTAAATTAAAATAGTAAAAATAAACAATTACCAATTACCCAAATCATAGTAATAATTTGAAAATTTCTAAAATAAATATAGTAAAAAAATAAGCAATTACCAAATTAACTAAATAATAAATATTTTAATTAAAATAAAAATAACAATACCCAAATCATAATAATTTGTATTTCTACATAAAATAAGTAAATATTGCTAAAATAAAATTTTTTAAATTAAAATAGAAAAAAAAAATTACCAAATTATAGTAAATAATTAATTGAAAATTTCTAAATTAAAATAGTAAAATAACAATTACCCAAAGGCATAAATAATAATGTTTGAAAATATTTTTAAATTAAAATAGTAAAAATAAAAAACCCAATCATGGATAATGTTGAATATTTTAAATTTAGAATAGCAAAAATAACAATTACCCAAATCATAATAATAATGTTGAAATATTTCTAAATAAATAGTAAAATATAAAATTACCCAATCATAATAATAATGTTTGAAATATTTTTAAATAAAAATAGTCAAATAACAATACCCAAATCATAATAATAATGTTTGAAATATTAAAAAAATAACTAAATAAAATAGTAAAAATAACAATTACCAAATAATAAAATAGTTAAAATAACAATTATACCCAATATTATATTAAAATGTTGAAAACTATTTTAAATTAAATAGTAAAAATAATCAATTACCCAAATCAATAGTAATAATGTTTTGAAATATTTTCCCTAAATAATAATAGTAAAATAACAATTACGCCAATCATAAATAATGTTTGAAATATTTCTAAAAAAATAGTAAAAATAACAATTACCAATCATAATAAAATGAATTTTGAAATATTTTTAAATTAAATAATGTTTAAATATGTAAAAAAAAGTAACAATTAACCAAATCATAAATAATGTTGAAATTTCTAAAAGTAAAAAATAGTAAAATAACAATTCCCCCCAAATTATAATAATAGTTGAAATATTTTAAATTAAAATAGTACAAAATATACAAATTACCCGCAAATCATAATAATAAGTTGAAATATTCTAAATAAAAGTAAAAATAAAAATACCCAAATCATGTAATAATTTTGAAATATTTCTAAATAAAATAGTAAATAACAATTACCAAATATAATAATAGGTTGAAATATTTCTAAATAAAATAGTAAAATAACAATACCCAAATCATAATAATAATGTTTGAAATATTTCTAAATAAAATACGTAAAAAAAACAATTACCCAATATAGTAATAATGTTTGAAATATTTTTAAATTAAAATAGTAAAAAATAACAATTACCCAAATCATAATAATAATGTTTGAAATATTAAATAAAATAGTAAAAATAACAATTACCCAAATTATAATAATAATGTTTGAAATATTTTTAAATTAAAATATAAAAATAAAATTACCAAATCATAATAATAATGTTTGAAATATTTCTAAATAAATAGTATAAAATAACAATTACCCAAATTATAATAATAATGTTTGAAATATTTTTAAATTAAAATAGTAAAAATAACAATTACCCAAATCATAGTAATTAATTGAAAATATTTTTAATTATAATAGTAAAAATAACAATTACCAAATCAATTAAATAATAATGTTTGAAATATTTTTAATTATAAATTAGTAAAAATAACAATTACCAAATCATATAACTAATGTTTGAAATATTTCTAAATAAAAATAGTAAAAAGAACAATACCAAATTATATAATAAAGTTTGAAATATTTTAAAATTAAAATAGTAAAAATAAACAATTACCCAAATCATAATAATAATGTTTGAAATATTTCTAAATAAAATATGTAAAAAAAACAATTACCCAAAATCATAGTAATAATGTTTGAAATATTTTAAATTACAATAGTAAATAACAATTTACCCAAATCATAGTAATAATGTTTGAAATATTTCTAAATAAAATAGTAAAAATAACAATTACCCAAATTATAAAATATGTTTGAAATATCTAAATAAAATAGTAAAATAACAATTACCCAAATCATAATCATTTTTAAAATATTTTTAAATTAAAAATGTTTAAAAAAATTCTGTTTGAAAATTGGCATTAGATGTATTTAAAAAATATAAATATTATTTTTGTTTATTAAACAAAAAAAACAGGATTAAGGAAAATTCACAATAGAATCAAAAGAACAATTAAATAAATATTTGAGATATAAATACAATTGCACCACAACAACAAATTAAAATCCTCAACACATTTAAAAAAATAAACAAAAAAAATTGATAAGAAAAATTTTAAAAATTAAATATAATAGTTGGAACATTATATTTGAATGCATAGAAGTGATACGAAGGTCTTGTCATTAATAAGATTGTTCATGTTATAAATAAATCAAAGCTGACAAAGTGGACAGTCAGAGATGCCAAGTTATAGCATTTTTATTAACTCACAGTCCCTCTAGGGGGTGGATGTGTCATTTTAGTAACAGTACTGATAGAATACTCTAGCAATATATAGATATATGATAAACTTTTTTTTTAGCAAGACTAGATAGACTAAGCTAGATAGCAGCAACTGCAATAGACAATTTGATGACTGCAAGGACTAGACAACAGCAATATTGATAGACGTACTAGCATTGAGACTACTTTATTGCTAGACTAGTAATAATAGGCTACTTCATTAGAACTGATAGACAACTTTAGTAATGATAGACAGCTGTAGCAGAAAAGATAGACAACAGTGGCAGTAATGATAGAGAACATCTGTAGCAGGAAATATAGACAACAGTAGGAGTACTGACAGACGACAGCAATGCTGATAGACCACTTTAGCAGTACTGATAGACATTGTTAAAGACTAATAGACAATGTTTATTAGGTATTGATAGACAACTTAAAAAAATACTGGTAGAAAATTGTAAAAGCACTATAGTCTCAAGTTGCATTAATGATTAGCAACTCTAGCAGTTGTCCTAGGAGTTCCTACAGCTTGACAGACTACTTACATGATGAGTATGAGTCAGTGCTTCAGAAGAAGCAAAGCCACTATCATCCTCAGACATGGAGCTGTTGACCATGGGTTGTATTATCTTGCTGTTCTCCACAGCATCTCCTACGTTAAATTTAACACCCCGCACTTCTTCGTTATTGTTAGCACCGTCCCCACTAAGCAAAAAAAGAAGACAATTTTATATATTAGTTAACCTAAAAGTATTTGTAAGAAAACATAATAAAACATTACCTTCTTCTGATGAGGGAGATACTACAAGAACTGGAATCTTCCCTTCCAATAGTAGTCAGATATTAAAAAAATAAGGTATGCAATCGAAGGTGTGATAAACAGCTTCATAACAGCTATAAACAGCTATAAACAGCTATAAAACGCACAATAAAACAGCTCATATATATATATAATATATATATATATATATATATATATATATTATATATATATATATATATATATATATATATATATATATATATATATATATATATATATATATATATATATATATATTATATATATATATATATATATATGTATGTATGTATGTATGTATGTATGTATAGATACACACATATTTTTTAATATAGAAGTTTATATTATAAATATCACACACAAAAAAAAAAATTAAGAATAAACAATAAAATTTAAAGTATATCTGAAATAATAAATTAAATAGTAATGATTAAATTTTTAATTTAATTATTTTTATTTTTAAAGTTTAAGTTTAAAACACTTAATGATAATATTAATTAATGATACTAAGAAATAAAGAGAAGAGCCTCACCACAAACATAATAATTTATTGGGAAACTGCTTTGAACTTAAAATTAGGTTATTATCAGTGCCATAAAAATAAAGATAAAAGGTAGAAAAAAATGGAAAAATATAAAAAATAAGAAAAAAATTGTGGCCTTGTCCACCACAAAACATGAACTCAAAAACTTATTAGTAAAGTGTTCATAAAAAGATGATATATTATGAAAAGTTTGATAATTAGCCCAGAAGGTTTGGAAAGTATTAATTAAATATCGGTACTAACCCGTCTATAGTGGGAGTCCTTGGAAGAGCTTGAGGAGGTTCCGATGGTGTTACATGAGCTGGTGAGAAATGGTAAATACCCTCTCGACTGTCCTTCTCTTTAACTAAATCCTAAACATAACAGCAAGTGTTTAGCAGGGTAATAATCAAGGGTTCCCATGTCCAATCCTAACTGGGGATTGGAATCATTTTTACTCTCGGACTTTGCCAATTCAACCCTCCCCGAACGAAATGTGGTTCAGACGCGGGAGTTGGAGTTTCAACCCAGTGTTCAACCTAGGGTCACCCTTACCCCTTGTGTTCAAACCCTGGGTTCAAACACAGGGTTGAAACCTGAATCTCATTTTCCACGGTGAAAAATTTTTGAACAGTTGGGGTTGAACCCGAAGTAAATGTTTCCTTTGATACACTTTTAAAAATAAGTGTAGGGGCTATTTAATATGATTAAATAAATAAAGAGCTTTCCAGATCTGGTTGAAAACACACCAGGTTCTCACCTTACTTATTAAACCCTTGTAGTTTGGGAGTCAAATACACCGGGTCTGGGTTTTACTCGTGTAGTTTGGGAGTCAAACACCGGGTCTGGGTTTACTCGTTAGTTTGGGGAGTCAAATACAACCGGGTCTGGGTTTTACTCGTGTAGTTTGGGAGTCAAATACACCGGGTCCTGGGTCTTTACTCGTGTAGTTTGGGAGTCAAATACACCGGGTCTGGTTTTACTCGTGTAGTTTGGGCTCAAATACACCGGGTCTGGGTTTTACTCGTGTAGTTTTGGGAGTCCAATACACCGGGTCTGGGTTTTTACTCGTGTGTAGTTTGGGAGGTCAAATACACCGGGGGTTTTACTCGTGTAGTTTGGGAGGTCAAATACACCGGGTCTGGGTTTTTCCTCAATAAAAAAAAACTTACACAAATTATTACAATAAGTCATAGACTCCATGATTGCAATATAATTGACTTAGAATAATACTAATATATAGAAGGAGCACTACTGATAACACGAAAGGCGGTTCACTAGTGCACTTATAGTAATGCTGCCACCCTAACAATATACAATTTTCAAAAAAAAAGTTGACAATACTTCAGTTGCTGAATTATTATCTTCTATTATTAATTAATGATTAATTATTCATAAAATACTAATATAAATATCATTGCATTTTATTGTAATATAATATTTAAAACCTTTTAAATTGTAGTTTAACATATTTATTGAAATTATATTAAAAGTAGTCCTCGTCAACTAAATGTAGATTCTTGTATTCCGCCCTTTTTGCTATCTAAGACTGGTTTTTATTAAATACTCAGCAGGTGTTTTAAGTTATTATTTGTTCTTTACGATCTTTCTTCGTTAATAGATATTTATGACACATATTTAAAATAATGTTTTGGTGTCAGGGTTGCAGCATTACTTGAGTGCACCAGTCAACCGGATTTCGTGTTATCAGCGGAATTACATTGTGTTTATAGTCCTGTGCTCCTTCTATAATATATAGTATTATTCTAAGATAATTGATGATGGGGCATAGAGATAATATTACTAGAGGGACCCTATTGGTTGACCAATCGGTGAGCCTAGGTTGAATTAAAAGACTAGGACACAGCACGTCAATTACATTACCTTATCAGGTGTTTCTATACTGGTCCTGGGTACTATCCTATCTAATGGAGATCTATTATCACTATTGTCAGATCTAGGTGAGAGTGATCTCTCCCTAGGTAAAGGAGCAGGGGCTGTAGGCTGTCTCTCCAATGAGTCATCTCCGTTAACAACTGTTTTCTTATCAATACCATCTGCAAATAAACCGAAGATAATGGCAGAGCTATAAGGTGCGATTTTAAATCTTCAAAGGTTTGTTAATCTACAAGTCAATACATTTTTACCTCTAGTAGGGAGAAAAGTTGATATTTTTACCTCCAGTTGGAAAAAATAGTGTAATTTTTATCTCCAGTAGGGAGAAAAAGTGTAATTTTATCTCCAGTAGGGAAAAAGAGTGTAATTTTTACTCCAATAGGCAAAAAATAGTGTAATATTTACCTCCAGTAGGGGAGAAAAAGTGTAATTTTTATCTCCAGTAGGGTAAAGTGTAATTTTTACCTCAGTGTGAAAATTTACCTCCATAATGAGAAAGTGTAATTTTTATCTCCAGTAGGGAAAAAGAGTTTAATTTTTATCTCAGTAGGGAGAAAAAGTGTAATTTTCTCCCTCTTATAGAGGTAGAAAAGTGACACATAACTCCTGGTCTGAATCAAGGGGGTGAAAAGTAACTACCTACTAGGGGGGGAAAAATAGCTTTGGTTGCTAGGTTTTCAAAATTATAATGTATCAATGCTAAGTATTTATTCAACAAGTTATTAAATGAAGTAATAGCTTATTTTTGTTATAAATGAACTTGCATTATTTATGTTAAAAAAATAAATGAATTAGTTAACCAAAAATAATCAACATGAATATAAACATAAAATGATAAAAAGTTTTTTGGATTATAGGAAGTCCCAGGGTAAACAATTTTTCCCTCCTGGAGATAAAAACTTAAACTTACCATGGGAGATGCAGATGGTTGCTCCAGAGCAATTATAAACTCCCTCAGCTTCCCCTCATGAGTTAACTGAATAATTTCCACGGCAAGCCTCAGGAACCAACTAAATAAATTCCTCAGCAAGCCTCAGGGTTTAAATCGTATTCATTATTATAATAGTTAACAGTTATTAACTTACCAAGGGAAAAAAGTAAGTCTTTTCTCCCTGGCTGCAATAAGATATTGCAGCCAAAAAAGCTCTAAAAATATTATAATTATACAATTAAAGTTATTTTGCTCACATTAAAAGAGAAAAACCTTGAGCTATGTGGGCATAAAGTGTTCATCTGAAATGTTCCACCTGGTGCATATAATATTATATAATATATATATATATATATATATATATATATATATATATATATATAATATATATATAATTATATATATATATATATATATATATATATATATATATATATATATATAATATATATATTTAATTTATTTATTTATTTTGAATCCTAACTATAATTTCCATTACAAAAGTTGACAATTGACAAAAACTTACCGAGAGGCATAGTGGATTTAAACGGACTAGGTGGCTCGACATTAGGCTGAACCATGGGTGATATGGGTCTAGCCTGATGTACAGGGGTGGAGCCTGGCAAGCCGGGCTGTAGGTGACATCCTTGCTGCACCGAAGCGGTGTCTTTCTGAATCGGTGAACCATCTCGTTTTCGACTGGTTAGCTCACTCACACCGGCAATTCTGACAGAATACAAATTTGATATTAAACAATTTTTTTAAATTTAAGACTATTAAACAAATTTAAAAACAGTTTTTTCACAAATATAATTAACTAAATAGTTAAAAAAAACATTTAAAATATATTTTTAAAATGTTAATAAACATCAATTACAATAAAATAAAACAAAAATATTATTAAATTTATTTTCTTCTTTTTACTTCAACAAGAATTACAAACACACGAGGGAAGTGTTACGTTACAAAACAAAAGCAACCAATCGGATTCTATTATTGATTAGTAAAGAGCCAAAAGTGACCAAAAATAAACAAACAGTGATGAACAAGTAATAATAAAATGAGTGGTTAGATGAAATGTAACCCATCGCCAAGCTAAGTTCAATGCACAATGTAAATACCTGTTGCTCAAACTAAATAGCGTGTTGCTCAAACTAAAGCGTGTGCTCAAACTAAATAGCGTGTTGCTCAAACTAAATAGCGTGTTTGCTCGAATTAAATAGTTTTTCCTCTAATTAAATAGTTTTGCTCTAATGAAATAGCGTATTGCTTGAATTAAATTAAAGTTTTGCTCTTAAATAAAATAGTGTTTGCTCAAATTAATAGTTTTGCTCTAAATAAAATAGTGTATGCTCAATTAAATAGTTTTGCTCTAATAAATAGTGTATTGCTCAAATTAAATAGTTTTGCTCTAAATAAATAGTGTATTGCTCAAATTAAATAGTTTTGCTCTAATAAATAGTGTATTGCTCAAATTAAATATTTTGCTCTAAATAAATAGTGTATTGCTAAATTAAATAGTTTTGCTCTAAATAAAGTGTATTGCTCAAATTAAATAGTTTCGCTCTAAATAAATAGTGTATTGCTCAAATAAATAAAGTGTTGCTCAAATTAAATAGTGTATTGCTCAAATTAAATAGCGCATTGCTTGAATTAAGTTGTCAAATACAAGTTAGTTATGTTATAGTTAATATGTATACTACTTTAAATAAGTCATGCTAAATATCAAAAATAAAACGAGAGAGATTAGAATGAGATTGGCTGGAGTTTTATTACAAATAATGAAAACTACGTAGTCTCTCCGCAAAACAAAACTATTATTGGCAAAGCGCTTTCAGACTAAAAAGAGGCCATCATCAGTGCAAAACCTACAAACAAGTACAACAGAATAAAAAAAATCAAATAAAATAATACAAGAAAAAACATTATTGGCGCTTTGCCAATAAAGTTTTGTTTTGTGAGAGACTGCGTAGTTTTCATTATTTAAAACAAGAGGGTTCCATTTTGTTTTGTGGAGGACTACGTAGTTTTCATAATTTAAAACACGAGGGTTCCAGCTTGTTGTTTCAACCTTCAGCTTCGCTGCAACACGGTTGTTGTCCTGTATCAGTTTGTCATATTACTACTTTACATAAGCACAAAAAGATCAAAATTCGAATATACGTAACCTGAGAAAATTCAAAATTTGAGATACTTTTTGAACACACCTTGTATTTATATAGAAAAAATTTCTCTTATAGTAATTACCCACCTTGCATTCACTTCAGAAATTAAATATAAAAATAAATATAAATAAATATATTTAAAATAAACAGGTACATTTTACAAATGTTTTGTTCTTGTCAAAAGGAGAAGAAAAATAAAAATTATAACAATTTAAGAAAAAACAAAAATAAAAAAAAATTACAATAAACAATTTCCATTTAAAAATTCACTTACACTATATACAACATTTGTACATAGATATTCTTTCAGTTTATTTCTGAAATGCATTGTTGGAAGAGCAATGGTTGCATCACTTATTTTATTGAGTGTTTTGATTCCAACGTAAGTATAAGTAGAGCTGTAATTTGCAGTCAATGTGGCGGTAAATTTATTTTTGAGTAGTTTCTGGTGAGGTAGCTATGGTCTTTTCTAACCAGATTCGCATACTGCTTAATTAGATGGTTTAGTACCCTCAGCTTAGCTTTAGAAGTTAAATGCATTAGTTCCCTCAGCTTTCCCCTTAAGAACCAACTTAATACTTAGGGAAATACAATCATTATTTATTCCCTAGGTGCATAAATGACTATTTCAGTCAAATAGCTTAAGAAGGGTTCAAGTTAATTTTGGTTTTAAGACTACATTGTTCTAAAAAAATCCTTTAGAGCAATAAATTGAACATCCATCTAAATATCAAACAGTCCTAAAGATACAGCTTCTTAATATCCATTACGAGAATCGAGTCCATTATAAATAATAAAATAAAATAAATCCCTCTGCAAAAAAAACTTTTTAAAGCCATTATGTGAATAGAGTCAATTATAAATAATAAAAGAAAAGAAGTCCATCTACAAAACAAAACTTTATCTTCTAACATACCAAAAGTTTATTCCATCCCAACTTAACCGAATGGCCTCTGGTTAGGTTAAAACATTATGCCAATAAATTTTTGTTTGTTAGTTTATGCACTGATGATGGCTTCTAGTTAGGTTGAAAGGGCTTTGTCAATAAAGTTTTGTTTGTTAGGTTATACACTGATGATGGCTTCTGGTTAGGTTGAAAGGGCTTTGTCAATAAAGTTTTGTTTGTTAGGTTTTGCACTGATGATGGCTTTTGGTTAGGTTGAAAGGGCTTTGTCAATAAAGTTTTGTTTGTTAGGTTTTGCACTGATGATGGCTTCTGGTTAGGTTAAAGGGCTTTGTCAATAAAGTTTTGTTTGTTAGGTTTTGCACTGATGATGGCTTCTAGTTAAGTTGAAAGGGCTTTGTCAATAAAGTTTTGTTTGTTAGGTTTTGCACTGATGATGGCTTCTGGTTAGGTTGAAAGGGCTTTGTCAATAAAGTTTTGTTTTAGGTTTTGCACTGATGATGGCTTCTAGTTAGGTTGAAAGGGCTTTGTCAATAAAGTTTGTTTGTTAGGTTTTGCACTGATGATGGCTTCTAGTTAAGTTGAAAGGGCTTTGTCAATAAAGTTTTGTTTGTTAGGTTTTGCACTGATGATGGCTTCTAGTTAGGTTGAAAGGGCTTTGTCAATAAAGTTTTGTTTGTTAGGTTTTGCACTGATGATGGCTTCTAGTTAGGTTTAAAGCATTTTGCCACGAGAGTTTTGTTTTGTAGAGAGACTTATTTTCTTCCATTATCTATGTCCTTTATTTACTCCATTAATCGTTCAAAAAAATATTTTCCCCAAAGTAATACCTGGGAGGGGGAGGAGGAGGTTGTTGTGGAGCTCTTCTGGGTTGATTAAACGAAGAACTCCTGGTAGCTGTGGGGCCTGGTGCAACTTGAGTATGCACAGATGGTATAGAAGTTGTCGATATATGACTAGTGACAAGTTTATCTTCTTTCTGTTGAGGGGCGATAGAGGGCGATATACTTTCTTTAACAGGGTCACTGTTACTCCTTGTCAAACAAAACCAAGCACATAACACCCGTAAGCAAACATTAACACCATATACCAACGTGCACACAAACAAATGTTAACAATTAATGTATAAATTAGAAGCGAAGTTATACTTGAGGCCTCATTTCAGCAAAATCTTTTGATATCAATAAGCAGTTGACAATGACCAATCCCATAAAACTTATTTGCTACCAAAAGATTTCACAAAAACAATCTCGCAAGACTAAAATAAATCGAGTACATTGTAGCTCGGAATGCTTTCCTCGCCCTGATGGATTAGCTGACTCATCCACACTACTCATAGAACACTAGTTCTATTCAATAATTTTCCTAAATACAGTAAAATAGAGGAAAACTCAATTGGATTGATGAGAAAATTAAAATCCGAACGTCACACAATAATTTGTAATTGTTAATCATGAGTGCAATACTAATAAAATCCTGGGCTCTTGGGGACCGTTTCTCGGACTCACTTTGTTCAAAGTATAAATGCATTTCTCTAAAAAGCAAAGCTAATGGAGGACTTAGAATATGATAAAATGACTCGCAAAAACAGCTAATTGCCGGTAAGATTATTTATTAATATTGCTGCGTTTTTAATACAGTAGAAAAATTGATTTTTGTACCGAGTTCCATCCCGATCCGAAACACAATCACATGCAAAGTTTCGTTTTCCTCACTAGTTGCGTAATGTACTAATTATTATTGTTTCGTTATATTGCTCTAATCAATATTCTTGCCATATTACATTAATGTAATAAAATTAATTCATTATGCATCATATTCATAGAGATATATACTAGAAGAAGCATAATAAACTGCGTAGGCTTCCGCGGTTATTGTCATGAAGATTTAGGTCTTCCGGTGGTGACCACGTCAATGTAGATGAAGAATCCGACGTTTCGCTTCCACTGTGGGAGGCATCTTGAGGGATGTAGGACATCATGGATAGAAACACAATGCTCTTCGAAACTGAGTTCAGTTTTGTAGAGCATTGTGTTTCTATCCATGATGCCCTACATCCCTCAAGATGCCTCCCACAGTGGAAGCAAAACGACGCGGTCACCACCGGAAGACCTAAATCTTTTAGAAGAAGCATAGCCTATCTCAATACAATGATAGGCCTGAAACATCATTTTGGAGCTCTCAGGGGCTCTTTTTAACCTCATTGAAACCTCCTTCAAGAGTGAGTTAAGAATTAATAAATTGATTTTGGCTTCCCGCACATTGTTTGTGTTTTGATTTGTATTTTTAACTCTCCTATATAAGTTATTGTAATTTTATACTGATTATTTGATTGCAATTATCGAATGTGGTCAGGTTATTATTTCGATGTTTCATAATTTAACCTATAGGACCCCTCTAGTAATAATATCTCTATGATCAAATAAATAAATGTTATAAAATAAATAAAAACAATAATGAATGGATGTTACTTTGAAAAGCATTGGCAGGAAATGAGGTTGGAAAGTTAAAAGTAGTACAAATGGATTTTTCAACAACATACTTAAAGTAGTTCCTTTGATAAAACCAAGCAACCAGACAGCTTTTGTTGTGGGTTAAGTTTGGCAAAGTACAAAAGTTAGCAAAATACTAAGGTGGCAAATCCCAGACCTGTTGCGATTTAGGCTTAAGCAAGCAACCAGTGATTTCTTGCAGTTAAACCTAGATTTAGGGTATACTCGCGAGGACTAACCATTCAGAGCGCTGAACGAGGAAAACAAAGAACAAAGAAAACTCTGTGAACAAAAAGTGTTTTCTGCAGCATGGATCAGATTTAGAAGGCGTGGCCAAGGGCGGAGCCTTAAAAGCCCATCAAGCGAAAAAGCTAGTGGCTGGCTTATGGAATGTAACATGCCTTGATCTTGATTATAGTCTTTTCATCTTTCCCTCCTCCGTTGATAATGAAACCTTCTTGGTGGGGAAATTTAAACAAATCTGTAACACGTTGTCTTTCTTGTGTTCTTATTTTCTTTTATCATTATTATTAAATTTATACTTTTTAAATATAACACACGAAAGCCAGTTGACTAGTGGTCTTAAGTAGGAGTAACACCCTAACAACAAAACATTATTTTAAATATGTGTCATAAATATCCATTAATGAAGAATGATCGTAAAGAACAAATATAATAACTTAAAATACATGCTGAGAATTTAATAAAACCGGTCTTAGATGGCAAAAGGATAGCGGAATACAAGAATCTACATTTAGTTGACGAGGACTACAATTACTATAATTTTAATTAAAAACGTTAAACTACAATTTAAAATGCTAAAAATATTGTAATGCACCGATATTTATATTAGTATTTTGTGAATAATCAATCATTAATTAATAATAGAACATAATAATTCAGCAACCGGGAAGTATTGCCAACTTTTTTATAAGAAAATTGTATATTGTTAGGGTGGCAGCATTACTTAATACTACCAGTGAACCGCGTTTTGTGTAATCAGTAGTGCTCCCTCTATTTATAAAATTATTCTAAGGGTGTGACACTTCTTGTATAAGTGCCTAGTTTAGTTCTTATAATATTTAAATTTCCTCCTTTTATGTTGATTTTAAACACATAGGTATAGGCAAAACAAGCATGAGACAGATAAAAGCCAAAAGAATTAAATTCTCTCTAAAAAGACCTACCTGGGTGAATTGACTCTAGATTTCGAGAAATGAGCCGTCCAATTCTTCTGTTTTTCAATCAGTTCTCGAGAATTGAATTTCCTCTCGGGTTTCTCGGGTTTTACAGGTTTCTCAGGGGTATGAGGGGAAGCTGTCGATACAGATAAAGAGCCATTGGAGAGGTGGCGTAACTCTTTGCCATTGGCGACAGGAGAGGATGGCTTATCACCACCGCGCAAAGGAGAGACCAGTCTTCGGACTTCCTTCCTTCCCGTTTCCTCACCTGCAATAGTAATTAAGTAATTGTCAAAATAAAATAAAAAAAGTAATCAAAGAAATAACATGCTAACTATAGCATTGTGATAAAAGGTTTGTGGCAACCAATATTGGACCAATTCACTAAACCAGCAGACAGACCTATAACGTGTACTGGCTAACATGCAAGTTGATGTCGAGGAAATGCAGGGAATTTGACAAGGGTAGTGGACAAAAAATAATACAAAGCCATAAGAGCAGGTACGTCTTCTCTCTATTAGTTTCATCTCTTTGATAAGGAGAATAGAAGGATATTCTACATGGGAGCAGAAGGATGAAAAGAGAATGTAATTTGATCCCCTAAGGATCAACCACAGCTATTGTTGTTATGTTATCTATATTGTAAATATAGATAACATTTAAATACGGTCAAATTATTTTTAAATAAGCTACTAACTTACAAGCCTATAGACAAATATACAAGTTTTAAATAAATAAAATAATAAGATAAAAATCGGGTACGGGATACCTCGGAACTTTTCCTCATTACATCGGATTCGCTACGCTCATCCTCCTTGCTTCGGACTCGCTTCGCTCGTCCTTAGACATTCAGTTCGCTAAATTTGTATAGCAACATGCCTTTGGACTAGCTTCGCTCGTCTTCAGTTAGTAATTGCATCCGTATCATTCTCAGCGGTCACCCATACGACACTGACCACGCTCCTTAATTTTTTATGATCCACAAAAAATCATGGATACAATTGTCGTATTGAAACGAAACTTAGTGAACTTATTATTAGGTAATAATATACACTTGTACCAAATTTCAACGAAATTTTCAACCAAAATTGGACCATTTCCTAATTTTTTTAAAAAAAGTACACAAGTCATTCAATAAAAATGAACTAATGCTGATAATGAGATGAAACTTGGCACATATATTAGTCTTATACTTGGCTACATGCGTGCCTAATTTCAATCGGATCGCACAATGTTTCGTGTTTTATGATTTTTCGACATTTTTGCTGAGTCATTATTGCGGGTTAATGACGTCATAAAAATATTTTCCTAATAGCACAACCACAGCGGTAGACTAATTTTGTACACAATATCAACTCTCTAGCATTAATACACTGGCAACTTGTTCGTCTGACAAAGTTGTCAGACAAACAACTTAGTGAAAACCACTCCTTAAAACGCCTGAAACAGATAATCCCGGTTTCGGATTTTTTTGCAAACACAAACTTTTCCTATATACCTACGGTATAAATGAGGAAAAGTAAAAATAACAAAAAATCAAATAATAGCACAACTCCTTAATTATAATACAAGTTCTGCTGTTTTTTATGTTTTTTTGTTGGTCACTGTATTTTTATGTTTTTTGTTGGTCACTGAAGATGAGCAGTAAGCTAAAGTCGGCTTCGTTAAAAAACCAAAACAACTTGTAGAGAAAACAGTGTCTTTAATCTAGTTTGGGAATTCAAAGCTCAATTTGTGGAGAGAACTGCGCCTTTAGATTTAGTTAGTGGGAATCCACAGCTCAATTTGAGGAGAGAACTGCGTCTTTAGATTTAGTAAGGGGGAATCCACAGCTCAATTTGCAGAGAAAACAGTATCTTTAGATCGAATTTAGGAATCCACAGCTCAATTTGTAGAGAAAACAGTGTCTTTAGATCGAATTTAGGAATCCACAGCTCAATTTGTAGAGAAAACAGTGTCTTTAATCGAATTTGGGAATCCACAGCTCAATTTGTAGAGAAAACAGTGTCTTTAGATCGAATTTGGGAATCCACAGCTCAATTTGTAGAGAAAACAGTGTCTTTAGATCGAATTTGGGAATCCCACAGCTCAATTTGTAGAGAAAACATTGTCTTTAGGCCTAGTTTGGGGATTCTACACCTCAATTTAAGTAATCTATTTTACCTTCTTAGCCATATTATAAGTAAGAATTTGTAAATGACTGACCAAGTTTCTCAAAGAGCGCCCTGGCGTTGTTAAACCTAGCAAGATGGGACTCAGTTCTAACAACAGTAACGCTGGTTGGAGTTGTCTGCACATTGTTGAGTTGTGGTACGACTGTTTCCTCGGGATCTAGACGAGACACAGACGTGGGTGCCATACCCGTCTGGAATATGTTAGCGATTTGAACCACTCTGGAGCATCCACCGGACATTACACTCCCTTTCTTATCTTCCATCCTAGAACAGAATTACAATCAAATATAGAATGATAACAAGATATTATCAAGGAGCATGTATAGATATAGGTATTTCATAAAATAATAAAAGTGTTTTAGATAAATCATATAAAATACTTATTTATGCACTAAAGGAGTAAAGAATGCTATTACCTGCTAGCTGCCTGAGCAGTTAGTTGGTTCCTAAGGCGTAAGCCGAGGGAACTAAAGTATTTAACTCCCGAGGCGAAGCCGAGGTAATTATGAGTGTATATCCCGAGGCAAAGCCGAGGGAGGTTAATTGCGAGGGGGGAAATCACATTTTACTCCCAAGGTGCAAACAAGATTTTATCTCCAGACGTTGATTTTATTTGAATAATTTTTGTTGTATTTCATTCTTTTTTTTGGAGTGCTGCCTCAAAAAGAAATGTATTGCTCTACTTCTTTTGACCTGAAACGGATTATGAGCTAATAAAAAATTGTTTTTTGGTCAGATCCCCCTTGTAAATTATGGGGTGCCACCCACGGGAAAATTACAAAATTGATCGGTCACCTGTATAAATTTAGAGAATAACACTCCCCTGAAAAATTGATATAATAACCCAATAATAGCAAACACTCTTTATTCCCAAGGAAGAAAAAGTAACTTTTTACTCCCTTGGTGAAAAGTGTTCTTTACTCTCTAAAAACTAGTCAATAACTTTACATTATACACCGTCTGGAGATAAAGTACCTTTTACTCCCTTGGAGTGAAAAGTGTTTCTTTACTCCCTAAAAACTAGTCAATAAACTTTACATATACACCCGTCTGGAGATAAAGCACCTTTTACCTCCCTTGGGAGTGAAAAGTGTTTCTTTACTCTCTAAAAACCTAGTCAATAAACTTTACATTATACACCGTCTGGAGATAAAGTAACTTTTTACTCCCTTGGGAGTAAAAAGTGTTTCTTTACTCCTAAAAACTAGTCAATAAACTTTACATTATACACCGTCTGGAGATAAAGTAATTTTTTCTCCCTTGGGAGTGAAAAGTGTTTCTTTACTCTAAAAACTAGTCAATAAACTTTACATTATACACCGTCTGGAGATAAACGTAATTGTTCAATGTCCATATTTATAACATTAGCTTATGTTCAAAAATATTTCTGTACCACAAATTAAATTACCATTCCTAAAAACAATTAGGTACGGGGCATATTGGAAGCCTTTCTCCCGAGTTCAAATTTGTTTCTTTTATCTTCGTCTTTTAAATTGCCTTTAGAAGTTCGCCAAGCATTAAGTTAATACATCAGAATCGCTGACATCGGTCACTACACATAATGCTCCTTAAAATTACAGGCCTACGGCCGAGCCTTTTAGGCCGCTTCGCGGCTACATTGTTATTTTTCCGTATTTTCTGTTTTTGTATTACTATTTGTTGTAAAATGGCATTTTGCCAGGTATTTAGCGAATCAATATAATTGTGCGAGAGACACCTAGGAAATGTACCAAGCAAAATGCAATGCTACATCTGGGAACTGTTAGATTGTGTCAATTGTGAGCTATATGTGAGTCCGAAGCAGGGAGGATGAGCGTAGCGAATCTGATGTGATGAGGAAAGTTCCGAGGTTCCCCGTACCTGATTTTTAAACACAGGTCCCCCAACCCCTTTTGAAAGTTTTCTTCAGCCATTTTGCTGAATAGCTCGAAAAGCTTACAATAAAACACCCTAACTATTATTAAGCGTCCTCTTTTTTATTAGCAATAATTAGGGACGGCCTCTTCAATTTACAGCGTAGCGACTAAATTTAAAGCACTCTGACGCATACTTTAAATTGGATAGTTTTGAATGACGTAGAGGGTACTACACGCGACGCTAGATAAGTCAGGAAACATCGATAACTATTTCTTTTATCAAGCTAGTATCAATTAATGACAATTGAGTTTCAAATGGGAGTTGATTACGTAATCTCACAAACACTTGTTGAATTCAAACAAACATAAGCAGCCCACAAAGTAATAGTACTAGTTGTATCGGTGGTGGTAATAAAAGTACTAGTTGTTGTAGTAATAGATGCAGTTGTGGGAGGTAGTAATAGTACTAATTGCATCTATGGTGTAGTAATAGTACTAGCTTTTAAAGTAATACTTGCATTAAAGATGCTAGTAATAGTACTAGTTGTTAAAATAATAGTGTAGTAGCGGTATTATCAGTACTAGTCGTGGTAGAAATTGTTGTAGAAGAGGTGATAGTAATAGTACAAGTTGTAGTAGCAGTTTGTGGTGTTAGTAAGAGTACTAGTTGTAGTAATAGTTTAAGTAGTAGTGGTGATAGTAATAGTACTAGTTTGTTGGCCAATTACTACAAACTATAACACCATATATAATAATAAAATACTTCATTGATTAAATTATTTACAGGAATATGACAAGTCAATATCAATAATCATATAAAACTTTTATCATTTAAAAGTTTGGTAACTTACCTTCAAACTAAGACAGGATCTCCTTCGCTTCATTTTGATCGTTGTTTAGTACTTCTAGGCCGCACCAGAGTGCTCTCCTATAACAAAAAAAAAACAAAATCGTCAGCAAACTTTCGAAGTAGTGGAATGAGTACAAATTTAAATATTTAAAAAACAGCAAGTCCAAGCTATTCGTGTTCAGTTGATAATGATAATAACAAACAGAGGGATGTGATAGATCACCCAGCAAGTAACGAAGTTGAGCCCTTTTTGCTAACTCCCTTAGAATAGAAGATAGTGTTCTACCTTTGGGTCTAGTGCAGGTATTTTACGTCTAATCTATAAAGACATACTTAGTAGTATTGCAGTAGATATACTATAGTAGTATATATATATATATATATAATATTATATATATAATATATATATATATATAGTATATATATATAATATATATATATATATATATATATATAACTACATATATACTATATATATTATATATATATATATATATATATATATATATATACACATACATCTAATATAGTATTAGCGAATCATATGTGATGAGGAATAGTTCCGAGGTACCCCGTACCTGATTGTTTTATTTGGCCTAAAAACAGGTTCATAAGGGGGGAATACCTGACATCACACAGGCTCGGAACCATCAGTTTCCCTAATAAGAAACAGCAAAAGTAAAAGGTGAGAAAAGAATCCAATTTACAAAATAAAATTAATTCAAACATTAAAATAACCCAAGACATAAATCTTACATCTAATGAATAAAATATGGGTTAATTTTATTTCTCCAAATATAAAGAACAATAACAGAAAAAGAAGCTGTACTTCCTTCTATTGAACAATAGAATACACTGTCTTACATATTTCTTTGAGCTAATCAATTATGAAAACGATTAAATTGTAATAATTTAGAATGTTTATGTTAATTTATTACAATGAATCAATTGTTGACTTCACACAGGACTGGTGTAATCCAAACACTTTGGGTGGCAGTATTAATTATATTTGTTGCAGGTTTTAGACTATAATAATAATATAATATATAGTCATATTAATGCCCGTTCAGAGTTTTGCTGCTCATCAGGGATTAAACCCTACGGGAATAACCTCAGGTGATAATGGCAACCGTTATGCTCCAAGTTTTTTAAAGTT
Organism: Microvelia longipes; assembly: GCA_018340805.1. NCBI lineage: Eukaryota > Metazoa > Arthropoda > Insecta > Hemiptera > Veliidae > Microvelia > Microvelia longipes. The sequence goes on from JACMZG010000007.1 coordinate 396,170, forward strand.
TGAAATAAGTTTCGTTTCAATGCGGCATGTATATCCAAAAGTTTTGTTGGATCATAAAAGTTAAGCAGCATAGAGCGAGGTCAGTGCCTGGATGGGTGACCGCTAGAAATAAAACGAATGCATTTGTAGTCTAAGAGCAAGCGAAGCCAGTCCAAAGACCAAAGTATTTAACTCCCGAGATTAATTCAAGGGATTTATGTGTTTAACTTCTGTCGAGAAAATTATGATTATTAGTCCCGAGGCGAAGCCGAGGAAGGTAATTGCGAGAGGAAAAACAGCATTTTACTCCCAAGGTGCATAAAAGATTTTATCACCAGAAATTGACGTCTTTTATTTATAGTTTCTTATTTCCATACGTTTTGCTGTATTGCGTTCTATTTTTTTTTTTTTTTTTTTGGGGTTCCCCTATTAAATTTTGGCGGTACAGCCACCAAAATAAATAATCACACATTTTTTTTATTGAACTACTTTTGACTTAAAACAGATTTTAAGCAAATACATTTTTTGTCGGACCACCCTCAATAATTTTTGGGGTGCCGGGAAAGCGTTATAAAAATATATCGGTCCCCTTTAAAAATTTAAAGGATACCACTCCTAAAAAATTAAAATAATCAGCTCTAACCCCAATAATAAGAAACGCTTTTTTCTCCCTTGAGAGAGAAAAGTGCTTCTTTACTCCCTAAAAACTAGTCAATAAACTTTACATTATACCAACCGTCTGGAGATAAAGTAACTTTTTCTCCTTGGAGTGAAAAGTGCTTCTTTACGCCCTAAAAACTAGTCAATAAACTTTACATTATACACCCAAACGATACGATATACGAACCTAAAGTTTTTTTTTACTGTACACTATTCAAATATAGTGTTTAAAAACTGACAAAAAAACTCAGTTTAAAAATTGAGCCATGCCCCTTTTACTTTCTATTTTTATTTTTACTAATTTTTATTTTTTGATTCCATTGTAAAAGAAAATAATAAAGGTGATATTTATTTATTTAAATATTGAGGCACCGAGTTGAAGATGTACTTTATTGAGTACTAATTATTGCAGGACATACCAAAGAATACACAGATAAAGACTAATGATACAGGGATTTAATATTTCGGACAAAAAAAGTTTAGTTATCAGAAACGAGTCCGAAGCGTTCGAGTAGCGAATCCGATGTTATGAGGAAAAGTTCCTCAGGTACCCCGTACCTGGATTATTTTTAAGGCTTTGATATTGGCGCATCTGAAATGTGCCACCTTGTCCGATACGATATATCATGCGAATGAAAGTTATTTAAAACAATGCGATTATTATCGCAGGATAATAGATATAATCTTGGTAGAAATAGATCTCAGATATTCTTATATAATAAGTTTAATATCCTTAAGTAATATAATATAATATTAGATAAATATAATAGAGAGAAAGTTATTTCATAATTAAATAATAAGAGTTTTTTTTAGCTCGAAAACTGTGATATAGGAATCAAGACGCCCTTCTTGCTAAACTAGTGTAAGCAGATAAGCAACCAAAGATCGTAAATATAATAGTCGAGAGGCAGGCCTAAAAAATGTCAACTCATTTTCTATTACTCAACCAAATTTTTCTGAAATATACTTTAAATTAACGAATAAGAGCGAAGCCGAGGCAGGTAATTTTCATTTTGACTAACGAGGCGAAGCCGAGGCAGGGTATTAATTTGACTGACGAGGCGAAGCCGAGGCAGTAATTTTCATTTTGAACTACGCGGCAAGCCGAGGCAGTAAATGTATAATTTGACTGACGAGGCAAGCGAGGAAGGTAATTTTCATTTTGACTAACGAGGCGAAGCGAGGAAGGTAATGTATAATTTGACTCACGAGGCAAAGCGAGGAAGGCAAATATACGAGTCAGTTATGTTTCCTTTCCTGCCTCGTTCCACACATATTTTATCTGTGAACAGTAATAAATCAAAACTAGCATTGTTGAAAAACTTATTACGTTTGTATATGTTTTATATTTACATTTTCTTTGACTGATAATACAGATCTTATCATCGAGAAGTTGACCAAGAGTAGCACTCGATTTTTGTTTGACAGTTCTTTTAAATACGCTAACACAACGTTTCACTTACACTCTTTACTTTTTTCTCTGAGCACCATTCTTTGAACACTTCATATGCTTTGAGATACCTACTTCCTGATTTGTCGGTAGTAGGCTCTCTTTGGCATTTGTGCTATTTCCAAAACTTTCGACGGGGTATGTTCGAAAAGTTCGGCTATATCTTCGACGAATATTCATCACAAAACGCTATAGAATCGCTATAGATAAAACTAACTTTTAAACTGTATTAAAAACGGGTTCGAATGATAAAAGTAGTAAATGACTTGACAAAAAAAGATGAGATAAACCCAAGACAAAAATTGTTGCCTTTAATATAATCAATAAAATTTATTTCTATTAAAGATTTACAATGAAATGTTTTATTTTAATTTTAATTAGTTAAATAATGTAATTTCATTATATATAATTATTAAATAATTCAATAGGCTTTTTATTATTAACTAATCATGTTTACAAAATTATCTATTAACTTTCTTTACCAGCATAGGCAGGGGCGGATGGGAAATGCTACTTTCCTGCCTAGGCAGGTAAAGTGCAGTCATTCATGACTTATTACCAGCCGATCTGGAAAGCTACTTTCTCGCCTAGAATTAGTTCAGTATATCTTCATTTCCCCTGCCGTGAGCAGATAAAATATATTTAACATATTCTTTTGCGGGAAAACGGCCGTGACTGCTTGTGTGACGTCATACATATGAATACACTGTGTAGTCAATATTCACTAGAGCAACACTCATAAAGAGTTTTTCTATACTGTCAACAAGATGGTAACTGACAGCTATAGACATTATGTTCCTATGGCATTGTATTACCTGGAACACGGAACTGTTTGTTTCAGTCTTCTTTACATTTCTATAAACTGTAAGCAACTGTTATTTACGATATTTCTAACTAAAACTCTCAAGTGTACCTTAAACGACACAACCTTTAGAACGTTCCGTTTTCACCCCACTCACCCATTCCCCCTCTCCTCTTCGTTAAATGCTTATTTCGACTATTAAAGATTAAATTAAATATTTTATTTACAGCTTAATATATTTTTTTAAACACATTTAATCATTTTAAGAGCAAAAAATTGTTTTTTGGAAAAATGCAAATACTCAATTTTATACAATTTTGAGCATGCGCAATCATATAAATGAAGGGCTCCACTCTGAATAGGCAGACTATGTTCTTTCTTCACAATTTAGGATATCTTTTGAAATAAATTTGGTTCGAAGTAGTACAAAATGAGTCATATTTTTTTCAGGTCAGGCTCTCGGACTATAAGAAGAAGACGGTTGATTGGTTGGTTATTTCAATTTTAAATGTCCAAAAACTTAATACGACGGAGAGTTCATTCTTTATTTAAGTTTCTTGTGTTTGTGAATCCGAGGTAGACGACATATCAAAGAAGTTTAATAATAGAGAAGGAACCTATCATGCCTGCTCCATATCAAATAAGGGCCCTCTAACCTCATGTTACCACATTGTTGTTATGTATCAAGGATCTTAAATAAAGGGGATGGCGCAGTAAGGAAGATTTCTGACCCTTTGGAAGTTGTATGAGATAGAGAAATAGGAGCAAACCTACCTTCCCTGTGATGTTTTAGAATTTAACCTATAGGGCTCATCTAGTAATAATATCTCTATGACAATAAAACAAAAACTAATAAAACAGATAGTTTTAGCCAATAAATTTTATATTAAAATCTTTTCACGTCTTGTTTATATTTCTGTTGCTAATAATACGTAACTATGTCCGGAAATACAGTTTTGCCAGAAAAACCACACAAAATATAAACTATTTTCGTAGCGAACAAGTTGGCAATACATTTATCGACTCACGTCATCAGTTATAAAAATATAAACATAAAAAATCAGATTTTTCACTTTTTCTTACCTACTATCGCAGGTAAATAGGAAAAGTATTGCGTTTACCCTAAAAATCCAAATCCCAGGTTTTATCGTAATTATCCGTTTCAGGTATTTTAAGTGGTTTTAGGAAATTAAGATGGAGTAGTGGAGTGGGGGGAGGTCGATTTTTTGTAAGAGAAGCCCCACTGATCAAGAAATATATATAATATATATATATATATATATATATATATATATATGGTGTGTGGTGTGTGTGTGTCTGTGTGTGTAAGAGAATTTGGTTTCTAGACGTATCTATGGACACGATAACTTTCGAATTCTTTTCGGATCGAAATGAAACTTGGTACAAAATCAACTGGTTATTATTTCCAGACTCTATTGTTTATGAAATATGTCTGGCTACATAATCCACAAAAATGACCTCACAACATTTAAAAAATCACAAATCTTCATATAGCGTTTAGATTGGCTGCAATGTTTTATACATAATACTACTATGTATGTTAACAAAAATCGTAGTTTTATGTTATTATCAGTTATAGTTTTTATGATTGACATATATAAAGTAAACAAAAGAATTGTTATTAATTGAATATATATGTCTAATAAAAGACTGTTATGATTGACATAATATATGTCAAACAAAATTACTGTTATTGATTGACATATATATGTTAAACAAAAGATTGTTGTCGATTGACAAAATATGTCAAACAAAGATAGTTATTGACTGACATATATATGTCAAAAAAAGATAGTTATGGATTGACATAATATGTCAAACAAAAGATTGTTATTGATTGACATATATATGTCAAATAAAATATGGTTATTGATTGACATATACATGTCAAACAAAAAATAGGTTATTGTAGACATATACAATGTCCAAATAAAAGTGTCTTTTCAGTGACACATATGTGTCAAACAAAAGACTGTTTTGATGACATATTAATGTCAAATAAAGATAGTTTTGATTGACATATATATATATATATAATATATATATATATATATATATATATATAATATATATATATAATATATATATATTTTCAAATAAAAGATAGTTATTGATAGACATATACATCAAATAAAAGTGCTTTCATTGAACATATGTGCAAACAAAAGACTGTTATTGTTGACATATACCTGTCAAATAAAAGATAGTTATTGATTGACATATGTAAACAAATCATGTTTCTTGACTAAAACATTTGAAAATTCGCTTATATAATGCTTATGCCGTGGTAGTATGTCACTTTTATAAACCTGTTATAAGACGAATTGATAAAGTACAACAACTATGGCCATAAAGCGGCCACAGGAAAGCATGGGGGCCACGAAGCGGGCCTCAGTGTCAACGCCGCGAAGCAGCATTTTTTTATCGTGTCGTCTGTGTCACGCATAACACTTGCAGTGTTTATGCTATAGAGAGAGGAAACTTAAGAAAAAAATTGGATGTCTAGACTTTAAGACTATTAGTTGCGGAACTCTACACCTAAATTTGACGATGAAAATTATCGCCAGTAGCAAAATTCGAACCTGAGAACCCTGGTTTTGAGTACTTAATAAGGTCGTACCAACTCCGAACTAGACATAGTAGTTTTTCAGACCGCACTTTAGGTTTTTCGTAAAATACGAGTTTTATTCGATCATAAAAATCAATAAAAAAAAGCAGCAGCATGAGCGAGGTCAGTGCCTGAATGGATGACCGTTAGGAATAAAACGATTATACTTACTATGTGAGGTACGAGCGAAGCGATTTTGAATACTTGTCGCAGTATAAATTTAGTCCGAACCCGATTTTTGTTGATTACCTTGCATGAATTTTATTTAAAAATGAACTGTATTTTTATAAAATCCCGACATCCGTACAAACTCACAAAATCAAAAATATTCAAGAATTTTTTAAAATCAAGAAATATATATTTACAGTAGAAATCAAAGATAATTTAAAATTGCTGAAGAAATTTTAAAGAAGCTTTCAATGCTTAGCCTCATATCTTGGCACATAAATAAACCAAAAAAGGAACTAACATAACTTGAACACATTTAAAGTCATTATGGAAATTCGAAAATCAATAGAAAATTTCATGTTTTGTTGGGCTTGATGACTGCATAACAGGAAGGACTTGTAAGAAATAATTTGATAACCATCACAACTTAAAAGTACAAATAAGCACTAAGATAAACTAAAACTTTGTCGAACATGGTCTAATAATATGAACTTGATTTTTGGATGACTAGTAACCATAGAAACGTTTGTTTTATGCCGAACTTAACACCGAACTTAACGTAACCGTGAGAAAGACGGTGGATAAAGCACATTGGTAACTAACTCAAGTTGATAAACAATGGAACATGTGGTAGGGAACAAGTACAGGAAGGGAGGGGATTGTACTTTAGGGTGTAGTATGTCATGGAGTGTACACTTCAAGACCCTTCGTCAAAAGAGTCATGGTCTAGTGTAGAGGGGGAAATGACGTCAGCAGATATCTTACTCGCCGTAAGATTTTACCAAGGATCTCATGAATAAACGATCCATTAAGTCGATTTGTCGTACAACAAAGTGACCCTATCGAAGAATGAATAATAGAGAAGAATTCAACACGAAACACACGTCAAAAACCAACTGCACATGTTGGTGCAAACTGCGCATGCTAACAATCCTTATAACAGCGCAGGTATTGAATTTTGGAGGCAAACTTAATTGTCAATGGTTTCCCATTGTTTATTGCATGAGAAGGTTAACTTAACCTAAATAAAAGCTTAATTAAACAAGCTTAAAATATCACTCACTTAAGTAACAGTATGGTCCATGGGTTTAAAAATTAAATAAGCACAAATGATTAACAAAAGCACCAAATCACGAGAAACAGAAGAAAGTTGAGAAGCAAAGTCGACAACCTGCGTTTGGCTCTTTTTTAATTAACCATGGGAAGGTAAGTTTGCTCTATTTCTCTATCTCATTAAACTCCATGGGGCAGAAAAGTTCTCAATGCGTCATCCCCTTTATTCAAGATCCTTGATTTTACCAAGGATCTTGAATGACGCATTTAGGAACTTTTCTGATCCCATGGACTTTGTATGAGATAAGAGAAGTAATAGCAAACTTACCTTCAAAGGATCTTGAATCATCATCCCCTTTACGCATTAAGGAACTTTTCTGACCCCATGAAAATTTATGAGATAGAGAAATAGGAGCAACTTACTTCCCCTTGCTTATAATGAAAAAAAGGCGCCAAAGCGGTTTATGTAGTAAGGTTGTTTGAGTTTGCTTCTCAACTTTCTTCTGTGCTTCTCGTGATTGTTAGCATTTGCTGGTGCTTGTTAAGTCATTTGTGCTTATTTCATTGTAAATCTTTGGATTATAACTGAGCCATTTTAGAGTGATAATTTAAGCGTATTTATAACCTTCTCAAGCAATAAACAATGGGAACCATTGAGAGGTAAGTTTGCCTTTTAAAATTTAAAGACCTGCGTGTTATAAGAATTGCAAGCATGCGCAGTTTGTACCAAGCTTGGGCAGTGTCGCAAACCCCACCACTACCCTTCTGGCTCTCGTAGCACTACTACACCAAGGATCTTAAATAAAGGGGATGACGCATTAAGGGACTTTTGACCCATGGAAGTTGTATGAGATAGAGAATTAGAAGCAAACTTACCCCTTCCCTTGATTATAATGAAGAAAGGCGCCAAACGCGGGTTATGTAGCAAGGTTGTCAGAGTTTGCTCTCAACTTTCTTTGTGCTATCTCTTTGATTGTTACATTTGTGGTGCTTGTTAAGTCATCTGTGCTTATATAATTTTAATTTTGGAATATATTTGCCTCTTCAGTGGGTGATTAATTTAAGCGTGTTTTCGTTGTAACCTTCTCAAATAAACAATGGAATCTTGTGACGTAAGTTTTGCTCTAAAATTTTAGACCTGCGCTGTTTAAGAATTGTAGCATGCGCAGTTTGTACAAGCATGGGCAGGTTTTTGACGTGTGTTTTCGTGTTGAATTCTCTCTATTTTTTGGTTTCGATGAAGTGACCTATTTTATATGGCAAATCGACTTAGTGCGTCATTCCCTTTATTCAAGATCCTTGGACCCCATAGACTTTGTATGACATAGAGAAACTTACCTTCCCATGGTTATAGCGAGAACAAGAGACCTTCAGCCTCTTGGCCGCTACGTGGAGGATTTGTACGTGGAGTACAACTCTATAGGATTGAAATTCAATCTTGAATCAGGATTGATAATGACATGAAACTTGGCACACATACAAGTCAAACAAAATGTTTGCTTAGTAATTTTAATTTGGAAGTACGGTTGGATCAGTGACATTGTGACGTCACACATGACACTAAATAGGAAAATTCATGATCAAATAGAGTAATATGTGTAAAGCAAGCAACCTATATGGAATAACCTTTTATTATGTTCCATTATGAATAAGACACGACACTAGACAAGGCTAGTCATACATACAACACATTTAAAGGGATCGCTTTTTAAACCTATACACAATAATAAAGACAGGAAGTTTAATAGGATATTTAAATGTAGGTCTATTTAAACTTTGAAATAGGCATATTTGTAGTATTTAACCTTCTCATTAACTTGGTCAATAAATTATAGGTTGTTTATATAGCACCGGTTTTATTGATAATCTAATATATTGTAGAATCTTACTTATCAAGTACGACACTATCAATACAAAATTTAAAATAACCAATAATAAACAATCTGCAAAATATAAAATAACCAATAATAAACAATCTGCAAAATATAAAATAACCAATAATAAACAATCCTGCAAACATAATAAAATAACCATAAAACAATATGCAAAATATAAAAATAACCAAAAATAAACAATCTGCAAAATATAAAATAACCAATAATAAACAATCTGCAAAATATAAAAATAACCAATAATCAAACAATCTGCAAACCTATAAAATAACCATAATAAACAATCTGCAAAATATAAAATAACCCAATACATAACAATAGCAAATAAATATAAAATAACCAATAATAAACAATCTGCAAAATATAAAATAACCAATAATTAACCATCTGTAAAATATAAAACAACCTATGATAAACAATCTACAAAATATAAAATAAACAATCTGCAAAATATAAATAACAATAATAAACAATCGCAAA